>PJEM01009802.1:0-68099 GCA_004023845.1 Helogale parvula | reverse complement strand
AAAAAAACCAGCATGTAATTCCTGTCCTTGACAGAATGTATTAAATAAGCAAACACCACCAACAAGCAAAACAAGTACTACAATGTAAAAATATTAACAAAAAGAAAACCCTCTCACATGCATAAATGAAAGATTGCACACATAGAACTCATATTTTTCAAGCTTCAATAGTAAATATTTTGCTACTATGTATTAAATAGCAGCAATGTTTTAAATACCTAAGATGCCTTTTTCAAGTTGCCTTTTCTTACCTTAATCCAGGCAGAATCACTTGGGTGGGGGATGGGATTGGTGATAGACATGGAAGAGATATTAAATCCAAGGATACTACTGCTTTTTCCTGAAATTACAGCTTGTCCAAGAGAACCAGCAATTTTTTGGAGTTCAGATAACTGCATATGACCTATGGGGAAACAGTAATATGACATATGGGTTCTAAGAATATAGAACTGTGAGTTTTTCACTTTAGTTTTTGTTTGCAATGCCTCCATCCAAATTATGGAATTCTTTAGCTTTTTCTCTGCACATGAGCTCAACATGACCAAGTCACACGAATGAGTTTAGGAAAATGGAGAACTCTGGAGAGTATGGTTTTAAGCTGCAATTAAAGAAAAACCAAAGGTAGATAAAATAGACTCAAGAAAACTGAATGAAAGCATAGTGGGAAAATATGTCTCTTAATTTAATACTTCCCCATGTCCTTCTTTGTTAAGAAGTGAAGCACTGTCATGCAAATCTATTGCCACATAGCGTTTTTTAAAAATAGACTTCTAATTTTGGATGCAAGGATAATTAGCATCATCAAATCTATACAATGTATGTTAGCACTTTCTGAAATGAACACTACATTACCCACAAATTGTTGCTTGCTCTGGACACTGATTTTCAAGGTTAATTTTAACACGACCGGTAGTTACTGTGGTCTCTGTCTAGCTTGGCGGGTTCTCTTAGACCTGCTGCCCCCACAGGGCTCCTTATCTAAGAAGGGGCACCTCTACGCATCATATTTGTCAGGGCCTGCTACTTTGGCTTGATCCCTTCTTCTACTTCATCTTTCCCCCATACCGCATAATCAGTTACCAATTTCTCCATCTCTTGGTCCCCACTGTCAAAATCCTAGTCAAAGCCATCATCAGGGCAGGGAGGTTACTAAAACAACTTTTAAACTGGTTTTCTGGTATCCATTCTCTCCTCCCACTCCATTCTATACACTGTAGTCAGAGTCTTTTTTTTTTTTAATGTTTATTTTTGAGAGAGAGAGAGAGAGAGAGGGAGGGAGGGGCAGAGAGAGAGGGAGACACAGAATCTGTAGCACGCTCTAGGCTCTGAGCTGTCAGCACAGAGCCCAATGCAGGGCTCAAACTAACAGAGTGTGAGATCTTAACCTGAGCTGAAGTTGGATGCTCAACCGACTGAGCCACCCAGGCGCCCCTAGAGTGATCTTTTAAAAAACAACTGTATGCAGGGTATTTTTGGTGCACTCTAAGCCTTGACAACACCTCATGCTTAAGTATCCAGTGCCTTCTGGATCCAGCGTCCTGCCTTGAGAATGAGGAGCATTGCATTTCTTCCATTAAGGCTGAACCATGAAGCTCAGTGCGCTTAGGGAGAAGGAGGCAGCTGATCTCACGGAACACTTTGAGAATCATGGTCTTAGGGAATTTCAGTCCTGTTAGTTTAACAGGTCTCTTTTGGTTGACTTAGGCCCTCTGGCTAAATGCTCAGTCTTTCAGACTCCTTCTTCCCCCACTCAGTCCATATACTCTCTTCCAAGACGGCTTCCCAGGCACGAGGGCTCATCTGACCCACTGGCAGCAGTACAAAGGTGCTTCATATCCACAGACTACTCCTACCACTCGTCCTCTCTGATGTTTGGTGCAGCGTGGCAGGTCTGACCTGTTAACACATTTTCTCTGGCTGCTTGACACATGGAGGCACCCATTTATGCCGACTGCTACCTTAAGAAACCAAAAGTCCTTAACCTGAAGAGCTTTTATTCCTGACCAATCTCTGTTTATCCAGCGGTCCCCTCAGTACTTTCTAGGACATCTGGGAACTCCTGGATATCCTGACACTATGTGAAGGCCATGGAGAGCCAAGAGTATTACTACACGCACATCTTTCTTTCCACTTCCCAATATTTTGCTGTGAAATTCCTCTTTGCCAAGTTGTAGGTCTTTCCTTGAGATGTGAGTGATGACCCCTAGAGGCAGAAGGTGAGAACTTCACCCAGTACCCAGGTTTATACAAAGTACAGGTGAGTATGAAAAAGATGTTGGACAGAGATCAGGCAGATCCAGATTTTCTGAGTCTGAAATGTATACAGTTTGGGGGCTCTTTTTAAGAAAAAGAATAAGGGAAATTATTTTGCAACTTTTATAATAACAATGATTAGACAACATTATTAAACGGACCCTTCTCCAAGAGTCCTGAAAGTTAAAGTCCCTCTCATGACTTGTACAAGTGAAAGGTCTTGAAGCTTAAGCCTCATTACCTGGGTGCTAGTCATCCTCTGACAGGGATCTGGGTCTCATCTTTTTGGAGACGAGTGTGCCTAGTTGAGACTTGTGCTTGGTTACTGGAAAGTTCAGCTGCACCTCAAGAGTGGCTTGGGACCACCTACTTTGTAGCAGAGACTATGAAAACAAGAGGCCTCATGGAAATCTGAAGACAGGAAAGTCCGCTTGGTATTCAGATACCAAATTAAACAGATAGAAAGGAAAAAATCTGAAGGGCCGAACATTTACCCAAATGCCCAAACCAAGTCACTCTAAGGACATAATTTAAAGCAGCAAAGATACCTCTGATGTGACAGCTGAGCTGATTTTTATCTCTGATACCTAGAAAATGGGGGTATGGAGAGTAAGGGACAGAGAAAAGGGTGATGGCTGGTGACACTGATTGGATCAGTCACAGGAATTAAAGACAGAACATATTCTTGCACATTTGCATTTGCTAGGGGAAATCTGCGACTTTGCTACAGCTCACCGTCTCCAAAGATCTACACGTTTCCTTAGGAAAATATCCACAGTCCTTTCAGCTTCTGAAGAGGAGAGCCTCTTTTGGTTTCCCATGATCCAGCATCTGCCTGCCTCTCAAGCTCACCCCCAGCAGCTTGCCCCTCCTGGCTCCTTCCACCACAGACCTGTCAGACCTTTTCCGGTTCTTCTAATGCACCACTTTCACCAACTGTTTCCTCAAACTTTAACATTCTTACCTTTCTCTTTTCATAGATTGACTCTTTTTACACTTAATCTCTCAGCTATAAAGTCACTTTCTTAGGTCACCTCTCCAATCTTCTACTTCAGTTCAAAGCCTTTTTGTTGAATTTACTAACGGCTGCAATAACAAAATAGAGGCTGAAGTTCCTGGGTTACTGGGGTAGAGTAGGGAAAAGGGTTTCTGGGCCCTTACAGGGTTCGGGATGTGGGGTTGGTGCGATTTCCTGAGGCCAGATTTACCAGGCCCTGATAGGCTCATCTGTGACCGTGGATCTGGTATTACATTCTTCTTCCTCAAACGTCTACTATTTATACCTGTGGTGTCATTGCTTCTGAACTGAGGGGGAGGATCTCCAATCTCCAGTTCGACTGTGAGTCCCATGGATCTCTTCCTCCGTAGACTCTTCCCCTGTATTATTTTGCTGACACGGATTTTGTCACTTGGTATCTTCAGGAACAGGGCAAGATTTCTAACGAGATTATGAGAGCTATAGAAGTCCTCTTCTGTAACAGCAGGTAATTGGAAAGAAAGAAATATGACCGCAGTGGTGTGGATTTCAACAGGTATAGTTCCTTTAACCAAAAGGTAAAGCATCTGGTAGGTTCTATCAAAGTAGTTTTCACCAAGGAGAGTAGAATTCAGGTTAGGAAAAAATTGCTCTATGAAGGAAAAAAGCCAAAACAGCACAGTTAAAAATCTTTATATTATCACAATCACTATATATTTAGTAGTATTTAATATTTGTAGTGTTTAATATTTGTTTAAATTTAGGAAATTCTGAAAAAGGTCAATATTATTCTTCCATAGGAAAGTATGCATATGAAAAACAAAAACACCTTTTAAAAAACATTTCTAGAACTGACATGTAAAAAATTAAAGTCAACCCTTTAAACAATACCACTAATCATCATAATACATTAAATTTATTTTAAAAACAATTAGCTGTAGATACAGTATAATTGAGAAATTAAAATCAGTTATGTACCCAAGAGCCTATATTGTACCTGTAACACTATTTACATTTGGTAATTTAAAAATGTAAATTTAACTTTAATAGCCATCTAGTTTATGTGATGCTATATATCAACTCTTAAGGAGCTTTTACAATTCAGTGCTTCTGCTTTTACCAAGGACAAAAGTATGTAATACAAATGAAGTATATACAAAAATATCTCAAAAGGATTTTATACCAATGAAGCAGGTTTACCTTTCAGCCTGAAAAATCTTTGCTTAATGCAAAACAAATTCTACTAGGGAACTGACTTATGGAAAAGTGACTGAGATTTATATATATAAAATGAATGAATATATTTGTGTGTGTGTGTGTGTGTGTGTGTGTGTGTGTGTGTGTGTGATTTGCTGGCAGAGTATCAAAAATATCCAAGAGCTAATAAATCCACTAACAGACGGAGCCCAGACAAAGGCTGAAATCATATAATAGTACTGGAATGACATATGTAGCTTCTTACCACATTCATAGTGAGGTTTAATAAAAAAATACATTAAAGTTTTAGAAAGAAGATATTTCTTATAAATGTAATAGACATTCACAGCAGTTGGTATTAAGAAGTCATTTCATTATCACTATGTATCTCTTTCATAGCTACTAGTAAAAGTTCTAGATGCAATTTGGCTTAAACATTCCATGAATCTGAAGAATATGCTTTTATATTATAAATTGAAACTGTTCTCAAACTACATTCAGACGCGCATACACCCTTTACCCCAGGTAACGTCCTCATGTCTTCACAGTAATGGAAGGAAGCAGAGACACACATAATGAAACATTTTGGGCAATCTAAAACAATATGTATAGATTCATAATGCAGAGAAGTTATTTTTCATTCTAAGTGCCAAAGGAAAATGTTCATTTATAAGCAAAGCTATATCAGAAAAAAATTTTATAAGAAGGCAGTGGTAATACTGTTTTTTAGCCCTTCAACACCTGTATAATCAATTTCCTATATTAAATAGTGCTTGTTGAGATAATTTCTATTTCCCCAATTTGAATGATAGAGTACTTGGCACTCAAAGTGTTGTTTTAAGAAGAGTTAAAAACAATCAAGCTGCAAATACGAGTAGTTGTTTGCATATAAAAAGTGATAACACAGACCCTCTTAGCTTACAGGGAAGCAATATGGCCTAATGGTTAAGTGCATGGCTTCTAGAGCTAGATTCTCTGTGTTCAAGTCCTTGCTCTGCCCTCACCGTCTTCAATATTACCATGTACTGAACTGTGTCCCCCCAGAATCACATGTTAGAGCCCTAACCCTTAGTGGAAGAGTATTTGGAGATGGGGCCTTTGACAGGTAATTAATTAGCTTTAGATGAGAGAGGGGACTTCATGATGCGTAAGGGGAGATGCCGACCGCCTGCGGCTGCTGGGAGGATACAGTGAGTGGGCAGCCATCTGCAAGCCAGAGGAGGGCTTTCCCCAGACCTAACCCTCCTTGCACCCTGACCTCATACTTGCAGGCTTCAGAACTGTGAGAAACTGGATTTGTCTTCAAGCCACCCAGTTCATGGCATTTTGTAATGGCAGCTGGAGCTAAGACAGAGACTGTGGCAAAGTAATTCACCTCCTGGTGTCTCAGCTTACTCATCTCTGCCTACCTCACAGGGTTATTATCAGAATATAGTAACAGTGAGGTATTATCTACAAAACACTTAGAACAGTGCCTGGCACACAGTAACATTTCTGGAAACATTAGCTATTCAGACTATTAGTAGAAATAGGTCTTGCTCCATAGACAGTAATGGATATGGGTTATCCATTCATACTCTCAGGCCTAAGTGATGTTATGACCTACAGCACACACTTATGTAATTGTTAACCAACATTAACATAGATGGGACACATCTAAAAATGATAAGTAGCACATGTGGAATGGAAGATACTGGACTTATAAGTACCCTGTTAAACAAAAAGACTTCAATGAGAGCAGATATAAATCCTGGCCTTGAAAACACTGATAAAATTTCTTTTTAATTTTTAAATTTATTTTTAAGAGAGAGACAGCATGAGCAGGAGAGGGTCAGAGAGCGAGGGAGACACAGAATCCGAAGACAGGCTCCAGGCTCTGAGCTAGCTGTCAGCACAGAGCTTGATGCAGGGCTCGAACCCACAAACTGTGAGATCATGACCTGAGCCAAAGCCAGATGCTTAACCAACTGAGCCACCCAGGCGCCCTTTAAAAACACAGGTAAATGGATAAGTTTAGCCTTTTCCCTATATTTCATTTAAATCCAGTTTATTGTATTGACTTAATGGTGTTTGGTTGATGTTATACTAGCTTTCTTGGCAATACTTCTGGTGACTGCCAATTAATTTTGGCTATGACCTCGGAAATACAAGTAGAGCAGAGATAGGGTAAACATTCTAAACAAAATCTCTTCTGTATACAGGAATAACTGAACTACAGTAGAATGTAAATGCTCTCAGGAAGGCTGAGGAATATGCCTCATACACAAAAGCTTATCTCTTGCATGTGTGCAGATAAAAGTTCCACCGGGAATAATCTTTCAGGATATATATGCTATAAATAAATACATCTTAGAATTTGGTGGAGCCTGGCTAAAAATATTTTCTCTTGCATTTGTCAATGGCTGAGGAACATTACAGAGAATTTTATACATAATCAAATACATATATAATGTGTACTCTATTTTTCTGAGGAAATACCTGTGTAAAGATGTCTTTTAAGTTCACAGTGTTTCTTTTGAGGGCTCCATACTGTATTTTGGGGACAAACCAATGTATTGTTCACATAGACATCCAAACGCTGACGCGTGGGGAAAAAAATTCCTACCACCACAGCCTGTTAAAAATAAACAACATTTTTATTTCTTAAGAGAACAATGCAACAGAATATTTAGAATTTAGCACTTAAAAATGTCCTTCAACTGTATATACCTTCTGTAAAATATTAAAGCTAAGTTTTATGAATTGATGATACATACTGAGTTATATCCAACCAGTCATACAGAAGTTATAGCTTAATTCTTAATTGATGATTCTCAGTAGAAACGTGTAACATAGGAAAGAATTAGTAAGGGAGTATCTCTAAAAGAAACATTTCCTTTCAAAGATAACAAAGTTCAATATAGTCTTTGAGCTCCAGGGGCAGCGGGGAAGTTGGGAATTTAGCCGAGTTCTATAGGGCAACCAAACGCATTTAGTTAAGGTTGGAAAAAAATGCTTACCTCTGAGACAAATTTGGTAGTAAGACAGATAAAAATTAGTCAAAATAACTATACTCTCGGATTCAATTTTGTTTATTTTCCATGTTTGTATTCTTCACATCTCATAATACTCATAATATCAGATATAATCATAAAGTAAGGAGACTAGCTTTCACAAGGGCAGAGAGAAATTAATACGGAATCTAATAAGCCATACATAGTTTTGGAATCTTCTTTTGAGATTATCTTCAGAGGCTCAGAACACCAACAATCACATTGCTTTAAAGTTATTTTAAAAATTAAAAATCTTCTCTTTCATTCAAAAATTGAATGCCTGTCTAAGCCAGGCCCTATTCTAGGAGCTGTCAAAAGTCCCTGGCCCCTTTGAGCTTACATTCTAGTGTAAGGAGACAAATAAGTGGTAGAAATAATAAAAAGTAAAATATGAAGCATGTTGGCAGGCAGTAAGTGCTAAGGGAAAAGGAAAGGTAGATCAGAGTATGGATCATTGGGAGGGCCAGCTGGGGACGGGTGAGCAGGCTAGGCCTGCTGGGGGAATGGAGGGGGTCTGTGGAGAGGGCAAGTTAGCCACCTGGAGTAGAATGTTCCAGACAGACTCAACATCTGGAACACAGGCCCAGGTGGTAGCAGGTGTAGGGTGGTTTGGGACACCTAGGAACCCAGTGTGGCTGGAGGAGGAGAAGTCTGGGAGCTAGGGATGTGAGGACTCTGGCTCCTGTATAAAGCCCAATGAGGAAATTATTGCAGGGTCTGGGGCAAGGAGTGAGCTGGTCTGACTTATATTTTGAAGGCACTGCTGTGGCTGCTGTGGAAAGAATAGACACTAGAGTAGGCAGAGACAGAGACAGCAGCAGGAGTGGGGACCCAACTGCCTTAATCCAGGGAAGAAATAACATTGGCTCAAAGTGGGTGGGAGCAGTGACAGTGGTGAGAAGTGGTCACAGATTCAAGGGAGACTCAACAGGATTTGTGGATGGACTGCATGAGGAATAGGACTTAAAGAGAGGAATCAAGAATGGGTCCAAGGTTTTATGTCCAGCAACTTAAAAGGACGAGATTGCTATCATCTGAGAAGAAGCAGGTGTCTCTCTTGGTTACTCCTCTGCTTCATCTTATCCACATCCCTTCTTCACATTCCTAATGCTCTGGGACTTCCGCGTCTCATACTCTTAGAAAAGAAACTCTCAACTATGAGACTATTGCTTAATCGCATACTCTTTTCCCACTGACACAGTATATATAAGTGTAATCATCCCAGCTGAATTCAGTTTATAGCCAAGATTTGATATGACTGAAGATATTTAAAATAACATGCTGTGATCTCTCGGGCGAATCCCAAAGGTGTATTTCTGAAATATATAAATAGCAGCATGGAAAAATAAATATATAATTCCAGTGACCAATTCTGGATGTGCACTATTTTTACGTGAAAGTTCAGGTTTGCTTTCACACAGATCGTAGGCCTGTCATGCCTCAGACGTAGAGCGGAGAAGCAAGAGTATAAGGGGGAAAAGTGTTTGGTATGCTCTATGCTCTCAGGCTAATGAAACCTTTCTGGATTGGCAGGATTTTTAGTAGTACACTGATGACCCTTGAAATTGAGCTGTAAGGCTAACTATGTTCAAGAGAACAGGAAAGGACATAAAGTTCTTAGCATATAGAAATGTATGTCAATAACCAGTACCAATAACTCAAGAAATTATTTCTATCTTGTGTTACCTTTTTATGGTCAACGTTAAGCAACATCAGTCGAAGATTCTGAGGACTGGTGCCAGTGAAGTAAACTTCGTAAGATTTGTTCAGAGCCACGATGCTATGAAACAGGGACAGTCTTCTCTGGCATGTGTATCCGGCACACCAGCCATGGTCCTGTGGGCCTAAAGACACATAAATAAAAGTTCATGTTCCATATTATGAATATTATTTAGTGCAAAGTCTGAAGAGTAATTGTAATAAAAGTACATTGCAGTGGTCAGGTTCAGCATTTACATCCATTATCCATCCACCCATCTATCCAGAGATCTAAGCCATTTCTCCAACCTTAGCTTAAAAAAGGAAGGCAGGGAAGCCGCTCCTCCCTATTACCCGTACTTTTATACTGCACAGGGTAAAAAAGGTAAGTTAATGTGTTGAGTTTGCACTGGAAGGTCATTGAAGGAAGGTTTCTATGATTCTCTACTTTAAGAATCATATTTAAGCCAAAGCCACGTGGTAAGAAAGAAAATGTTTGATCCTTTCTCCTACCAATTAAATGTGAGGTTTGGTGGGGAAACTCTTTAGTGAGAAATATGCTATTAACAGTAAATTTGCTAAAAACAGAGCCTATACCTGGAAACATAGATATTTGTATGGCTAAACCATGGATTCATTAATTTTTTTCTTTCACTCACTCATTTCTTCATCTGTTAATGTGTGCATTCAGCAAACTCTTAAGTTTCTTTTCTATGAAGTCTTTAATCTTCCTTCATTGTTATTTTAGTACATTTTTTTTGTTAAAGACTGGGATTATCAGCACCTTTGTGGGGGTCAACATCATTAATGATCTGAAGCAAAGAAATAATACTTCAACTACCCTTCTAGAAAGCCAAAAGAGAGTGGATGCTTCTCTACCTGAATCCAGACATTTCCAGAACAGGTATTACATGACTTTTGTAGCAAACTACTCTATTTCACTTCAGCTTTAAAGTGGCTGGAATTATAAAACACTGAGTGAGAAATGGAATGATACATTTTCTAGATGTATTTATTCATTAGCTTTGCTCAATTTCTTGGCTTACTTGGAATTCTAATAAATATTTATAAGTGAACTTCAATCAGATTTTAAATCAATATAAACTTCTGAAGCTCAAGTAGAATATAAACTTTCTTTTAGCATCTAAAATATAAATTCTACTTTTAAATAAACATTTGTGGGTTTTGAAGACAAACAAAGAAATTTCTATGTATTAAATGAAAAATTTAGAGTAGCAAAAGCCATATTTTAAAAGTAAATGAAATTTAGTATTAAAAGTTTAAAGGAAACTTTAATGGTATTCAATAACTTTTATCTTTGGAATTTTTCCCAGTCTACTATAGTGCATCTCATGCTTCTGTGATTCTTCCAGTATCATCATAATTTTTGCAATGTTGCTATCAATTAATACTTTTCTTCAAATTGACAGTCACTTTTAAAAAATTAAAATTTACTTTTGGGACGCCTGGGTGGCTAGTTTGGCATAGGTCATGATCTCACAGTTTATGGGTTTGAGCCCCAATTGGACTCTGTGCTGACATCTCCAAACCTGGAGCCTGCTTCAGATTCTTCCTCCTTTCTCTCTGCCCCTCCCCAACTTGTGCTCTGTTTCTTTCTCTCTCAAAAATAAATTGACATTAAAAAAAATTTGTTAATGAAAATTTAAGTTTATTTTTAAGAAAAATGTCATGTCACTATTGTAAGTGGAAAGTTTATATTGCCTTTCAGAAAAGAAAAATGAAAAAATAAATAGAATAAAATCTTTCTCTACACTATAAAACAGAGCAATTAAAAACGCCTCCATTGTTCACTGACTGGTCTAAAGTTCTTCCCACAAGCTCTCTGCTTTGTAAGATTTAAAAGCAACACTTGTAATTGAGTTGATTGCAGGCCAGAGAAACCAGGCAAATTGCATGTTGGTGCCGCAGAAGCAGGGAAAGACTTGAAATCATGTAACCTTGGGACACCCTGGATTTAGCTCATTCTATTCTCCTTGACTCATTTTAAAAAATGAATATTTTGTGGAGTACTGGCGCTTTTGTTGAATCCTGGCATATTTCAGTACATGTTGTGATACTGCCAGGGCACAGAAATCTTTCTCATCCAGGTTACATGCCCCTTTGGCACTTTAAAGACTCTTAAGTCTTCTCAGGGACTACTCTTTGAGCCCCTGATACTATTTCAGGGCAACACCATGAGTTTCCGCCCTCCGTTTTCTGCAGATGTTAGAAGTTCATCTTATTTACTAAGAAAGTCCTGGACTTCTGCTTTGATCTGAATTCTTATGAAGACCAGTGCTGCCTTCTGTACTAGAGGCACCCAGGACCAGAATGTAAGGAGCCTAGACTTTGGTGCTTGCCAAGATGTTCTTGACAATGAAAGGAATTAGGAATGGGGGCGGGGGGAGGCGGTGACAAGCAAAAACACTTTCAAGATAAGTCTGATAAGCATTCATGAAAATGAAAAACAAGTAGGCTGAAAAGACCTGTTCTCAAGTATTCCAAATAACACATTATCTGTTTGGTTTTTTTTTTTTTGAGAGAGACAGAGTACAAGAGGAGGAGGGGCAGAGAGAGAGGGAGACAGAGAATCCGAAGCAGGCTCCAGGCTCTGAGCTGTCAGCACAGAGCCCGATGTGGTGCTTGAACTCACGAACTGTGATATCATGCCCTGAGCCAAAGTCAAATACTTAACCAACTGAGCCACACAGGCACCCCATTATCTGTTGTTCGTTTTTCTTTAAACACTGTTTTTTAATTTATGTAAGGCAAAATGTCTTTTTGGAGACGGGCCAATTTTTCCTTCAAATAATTATGCCACCTTATTACTATAGGTATGAAGACCACTCAATGAATAACTTCTCTCTTCTTCTAATGGTCAATTTGCAATTACTGTCCTGGCTTACTAATATGGGAAACTGTTCAGTGTGAAGCATCTCTCCTGCACACACATTTTTTCTTACAAACAGAAGGTCAATCAGCCGTGAGTTTGCTAGTTTTATATGATAATTTATGAGATGCATGTAATAAATAACAAATGTTTTGAGTAATTTGTTTACACTGAACACCTACCATTAATGAGATCAACATAACCATTGCTCACTACAGCCACTGGTGAGAGTCTTCGAGTTTCTGTGTCAGAATCCAGACTTTCAATCACCATCATTGTGTATTCCATCCCATAGCACCGATGGCCCTGCCATTGTGGGATGTATTTACAGGTTGAATCTCTAATAATTCCTAGAAACAGGTATATACATTTTAGTGAGGAAAAGCAATTTCTTTGCAAAAGCATCAACGGACTACAGTTTTTATTTATGTAAGATTAGTAAGTAGAAAATATGTTATTGGTTGAGTACCCCAATTAGTAAACATAAAATATATGTACTTTGTTTCACAAATTTGAAGACTCACAGAATAATATCCAACGAACCTTTGTAAGGTGCTTTCTCATTGACAGAAATTCTGCTTCCATTTGGGAATGTGAGCATCACCTTAGGAATTCTGTAGTCTCCAATTCCAAATTGACTATTTCCATTCCATTCATATTCTGCTTGAGGTATCACTGACCCAGAATTTCCCAGAAAGGAGCCATCCATATCTCTGAGAAAAGACTTCCTTTTGGCATCACAAACCATGTCTACGCAATCAGATGGATTCACCTTACTGTGGAGAAAAAGTGAAACAGATGAATACTTAGATCCTTCCCCTGTTTCTAGAGAGCGTTTCAATTGAGTGTTTGATAAGAGAGTATCCAAAAATTTCTTTGACTGATTGAATCTTATCATTTCAGAAAGGATTCAAAGTGGGACCAAGTAGCATATGTAATTAGTATTGTAATGAGGTCTGCTTTTCCATTCTGTTGGTTTGGTGTATTATTATTAATTCACTGGCATTTCATTTTTAAAAAAATTTTTAATGTTTATTTATTTTTGAGACAGAGATAGAATGTGAGCAGGGGAGGGGCAGAGAAAGAGGGAGACACAGAATCTGAAACAGACTCCAGGCTCTGAGCTGTCAGCACAGAACCTGAAGTGGGGCTCAAACCCATGAACTTCGAGATCATGACCTGAGCTGAAGTCGATTCATTGGCATTTCAAAAGCATACACTATTCCTGGGAGACATAAAATTAGAATTTCATTTTGCTATTCCATATTTTGTTGGATAGATTTCATCTTTGTGCATTGCTTCCAGTTTACTAACACTAACTGTCCCATCGAGCAGGTGAACAGTTACTCGGTTGTGTAGGACATACAAAATCCCTGTGTTGGCAGAGAAGTCTTTATTGAATTTTTCCCTTCCTTATTTTTTCCACCGGTTTTTGACATTTATAAAAATATTCTGTGCTTACTATAAAATAATCCAAACGCTTAATAAAAGTTCAGTGTCCTTCGCTTTCCTATCTCAAGCTCTTAGGCCATCACCAATTGCAGATTAGTATATATTCCTATAGACTTTTATGTATGTAGATAGAAACAGATATACTTGGATTATGATGGCTATGCTATATGTTTCAGTAACCATTATGTAAATGTCCAAACTGCAAGAGATGAAATATTATAAAGTCATTATGCAGTTCAACCACACATGGCATTCTGCCTTCAACTTGAGCGACCTGGAGTGTTAATTTTTAGCTGGTTCTAATAATAAAACAGATGCTAAATTTTCAAAATACTGCACATTGCATAGTATATGTAGCATTTTGTGTAGTTACACTATGTCATGCTACATACTATGGGGAAATATATCTTATTCCAGAGTTATAACAACAAAATAATAATGGAAAGCTCAGATTTATTAGTGTTTAGCATCTCCTTCCCTTTTTGCTGTAAGAGACATGAAGGGGTAAGTTACTATACTATACTGCTGTACTACAATGCTTTTGGAGATGACTTGAATAACTAGTTCATGTGTTCTCTGTATTCAAGTATGTGAACAGTGCCTTTGTGAGCAAGTCTGTGAGAAGAGTACCTAGTGGCACACTGTCTTTACCTGTATTGCAAAGAAACAGAGGCTGAAATGCAGATTTTTGTTCAAGTGATTTATTGAGGGAGTCCCATCACAAAAGAAGGAGAGAAGCCACATAGGGCGAGGCAAAGAAAACAAGGTGACTGTGGTCTGTGGACTAGCTTCAATCTGATCTCAGGGGTACCTCTGGATCATTAATTTACGGAGATGTGCTCCCACCGTGAGACAAGGAGGGTCCCCTTTTGAACTCCTATGTAAACCAGTCGTTTTCCATGGACTGCAAAGATGTGGTGTTAGGGAGGGTTTTGGCCCCCCAAGGCTACTGCTGTTTGGCTAAGAGCAATTTTCTGGAAAAGTGGGCAACTGTAAGTTATTATTGGCCAACATCTAAAGCACTGGGGAGCTGGATGAACTGCCTTGTAAAAGGAATCTGAGAGAATGTCCATAGCCTCCTAATAAAAGCACAGAGCTCAAGACTATTTTAAGATATAGTATTTTCCTCATGATCTAGTTATTAACATGATATATTACATCTGAAAGACTCAATGATAACTAAATAGGAGCTAATAATATTCTATTGAGCCAAAAAATACTATGGTTCAATAATTAGTAAATGAGGAGGTGTGCAGGTATCATCAAAACAAAATTAGATGAGAGGCGCCTGGGTGGCTCAGTCTGTTCTTGATTTAGGTCATGTAAGTGTTGTGGAATCAAGCCTTGTGTCAGGCTCCATGCTCAGCATGGAGATTAAGATTAAATGTTTAATTCTCTCTCTCCCTCTGCCCCTCTCCCCCACTCGTGTGCTCTCTCTAAAATAAAATTAAAAATTAACCCTCCCAAAGGTCAGATGAAGTCAAACTATTTGTGAAATACTGCATTTCTCTAATTAGCATTATTCCTTGTCTTCTTCCTATACGGAAAATAGTCAAAGATCTCTCATATAAAATTTCTTTCCTCCAGTCTTGTCACATCTAAATTCCTGGTTTGCAGCTCTTACAAAACATAGCAGTTATTGGTTATCTTTTTTAAAGACTTAGAATCTAAGTGGCTCAGTTTCTAGAAATATTCTGACATTAACTGACTTTTGTGATTAAAAAATCACCATTCTCAGTTTCTGCGTATTCTCAGTCACAGTGATTATTATGACTGACATTAATTTCAAAGTGCAGGTTGGGGTGAACATGATAAGATATTTGGAAAGCAAGAGGAAACAAAAAAGGTAAGGAAAAGGGAAGAAATGATAGAGATGTCTCTCATTCCTAATGACTATTTATGGAGAGGGATTAATGTCCAACATGCTTCTAACCTGGTCTCAATCTTACATTTAATGATGGTTTTATATACATGGAAAAAACCAGTGTGAGAACATATACATATCAAAGCCTACTTTTTTCAATTTAACTGAAAACACAGATGCATTAGTCCTGATTTTCATATACTGATGAAAATTTTACAGAAATTAACATTTACTTTAATATAGCAACTTCTTCAGATCTATGACGGGGGGAAAAGACAATGGAAAGCTCTAAATACAGGAAAGAAAAAATTGGAATTTCATATATCGGACCTTATATCAGGCCTGTGTATGAATATTTTCGATTGTTCAGTGGTGTCAACCAGCTGTATCTTCTTCACATGGACTGGATGCTGTAAATCTTCATTTAAAGGGTTAGTAATGAATATCACATTAGTTTCCCCTGAACAAACATTCTTAAATCCAACAAATGTGGAACCTAAAACATAAATAACAGAAAAATAATAATTTTCTATGGAGAAAGTGAGAGAATCAGTTTCATTTTATGTACATTCCAGCAAACGCATCATTTACCAACACCTTGGACACGGAGTCCTTTCCTTATGTGGTAGATAGTCCACCACTATTTGTGTTACATTGTTGCCTCCCTGTGTTAATACCACTGAAGAGTCCTCTCATATTTTCTCTGAGCTCTGTCATGTGATTTGCTTTGACTAATGGGACAAGGGCAACTGTGATAGATCTGAAAAGTGTTGCATATTAGGGCTCACTCTCTTCTGCTGTTCTTGGGGAGTCTTGTGACTTCCAGCATGTGAATGAGACTTAGAGACATGTGGCCCAATCATCCCATTAATGTGGCCAGAGACCAGCCCAACCATTAGCAAGCGCCAACCACCAGACACGGAAGTGAGACTGTCCTAGACAACTACTCCCTATCCATCCTGTAAACTGGGAACAGCCTAAGGAATAATCCCAGATGAGACCAGCAGACGAACTTTCAGCTGAACGGAGCCCAAACTATCAATCCACAGAATCATGAGCTAATAAATGGTTGACTCTAAACTTGGGGGGTAATTTGTTATGCAGCAAAGACTAACTGAAACATTGTTTTTTTTTTTTTTTGGCCTTATTTCCTATGTTGTGTGACCAGAAGATAACATTTATTGAATCCAAAACTTAATCTCCAATAAGTACTTAAAATCCAATAACTCAAAAATAGAAAAAAAAGGTGACTCCAGAATTCTTAAATCAGTTACGTGCTATTTACTACCTTTCCTGATATTTTTTCCTTAGCTGATACTGTATATACGTGGATATGAGCCTGTAGATGAATATTAATGAAACACCACAGTAGTGGATAGTGTTTGTAATCTGTGTAGATCTGCTTTACTGACCTAGTGCACGTGTCCTTAGCTCCTGTGTTGGTTGCTAAATACTCCCAGCTGCCCCCTTCTCTGGAGAATTGCCTTTGATCAGATCAGATGGCAGCTCTGTCTCTTAAGAGATTATGCACTCTTAGCACCACCACCCAAGCGGTACCATGCCTGATTGGCAACTGCTAGAGAAGACTCCTTTGCCTCAAGAGGAGAAACTAAGTGGTACAGCTCACATTACACAGCCCCGCGAGGTATCAAGAAGGAGCTAGACTCCAGCTGGGACCACATCCTTGCTGACTCCTTGCTCTGCTCTATCCTACTTCCCATACTCCCTTTCTGGTGAAAGTGCTTCATTAATAAACCACCTGCACAAGAATCCAATCTCTGGCTTTACTTTTAGACCACCTGACTTAGACAGCTGGAACCAGAAGTGGTCCCAGGATATACAGTGTAATGATGCAATGGTGAATCTAGTTCACTTGCTGTCTAGATGGGAATGATGACGCCCTTACTGTTGGTAGGTGGAGTGCGATAGTCTTTGGGATGTTGTAACAGTGCCGTTGTTAAGATTTCACCTGTGGTGAACTAGGATAATATCTACCTAGAAGGCATTGCTCCGGCTTGTGCGGTAACCTCGGCATTTGACTGGAACAAGGGAAATCGTGATTACACAGAAACTAGAAGTAGCCAACTGTTGACCCTCAGTGATGCTTTGAAGAAAGAAAATGTAAGTTATGGTGCTCAATCATAAATTCAAAGCAAACCTCAGGATCTAATCACAAAACCAGCAGAACATTCCTAGAAGGTGGAATCTCAGACTGGCAAGTCTCCTACTTCAAAGATAGGGTGCTAGGGACGTCTGGGTGGCTCAGTCAGTTAAGCGTCTGGCTTCGGCTCAGGTCATGATCTTGTGGTTCCTGCTGACAGCTAGCTCAGAGCCTGAAGCCGGTCTTCAGATTCTGTGTCTCCCTCTCTCTCTGACCCTCCCCTGCTCACGCTCACTCTCTCTTTCTCTCTCTCTCTCAAAAATAAATTTAAAAAAAAAACATTAAAAATTAAAAAAAAAAAAAAGACAGGGCGCTAATAGAAAAGGAATGGAACCCTGAGTTAGGGTGGGAATATAAAGGAAGATGAACTTGAACCTTGAAACCCTGAGTTCCCCTTGAATGTTCCAGGTCTGTGTAAGTGGTCCACTTCTCTCTTATTAGAGAATAGCTTCCTTGCCCCATGTGTTTGAAATCCTGACAAGACTTCAAAAGAGGTAGTTGTTTATAAGGCAAATCTTGCCTTTTTTCAAGACCCGTCTCTATCTCCCCTTCTAGCAAACATAGCAGTAAGTCTGGTCAAGTCTCAACATGGCCTGGCTGGGGAAGCACTAAGCCTGCTATGGGATGAGAGGAGTTATATACCCCAGGAAGTGCAGAAGCTGAGTAACATGTACCGGCAGGAATCAGGAGTATGTATCTGAGAGTAAATTGTGATGGTGTTAGGTCAGGGGGAAAGAATGTAAAGCTAGACAGGGGAGAGTGTCAATATGGATGGGGGTATTCTCCCCTGTTGCTGTCATGGCTCTTCCAAGCTTGGGAAAAATAATGTTCCACTTTACACAAAGTCGAATTGTAAGAATTGCCATGGCAGACTGGAGAGGAAGGATTCGAAAGTCTCTTCGAAATGGACAATATTGGAATGACTCTATTATATAATGCCTGTGCATTTCAGCTCAACCTGGGGATGCCCTTGAAAGCGTGTGTGTGGGCAGATTCTGCTCTGGGATAGAAATCTGGGTAGGACACAGGGTGATCCACTTCTTGTGAAGACAGGAGTGGTCTGAGGTAAGGATAAACACGGACTGCAGGCAGTGGTAAATGACATAGCTAGTCAGTCAGGAGCCTGGAGGGAATGAGACTAGATGATTGGGTAAAAGGAAGCCTGAGGGAAAAGCAGGGGCACGGGTCTGTGGGAGTAAGCATATAAATGATCACAAGACAGTATCAACTATATAAGAAGCACTGAAGAAATAAATGAACAGGATGATATGTCCAATAGATATGCTCTTAGCTTATATACGTTTAAATTTCTTCAGTTCTAAAAAGAGATGATAATATATAACCTTATTTATATAAACAAACTTTTATAATTGATAGAAACTAATTAATGTTAAGTCACTGTACCAGTGTTATTTCTGGTTTTTTAGAAGGTAAAATAAATGGCACTTCTTTAACATATACAAATTTGGCTGGTGAAGCTTTCTTCAAATTGACTGATAATCTGATTTCTTTGCTTCTCATTCTGAGCAGATTCACATTTAAGTTTATTTAAATCATTATTATTTATTTTTACTTACAGTGAAACCTTATGAGATATATTCTACATACTCTTTATAGAACTTGACTAAGTAGATTTGTCCAATAGATTTGTTTATGTTTCAACTTGCCTGAAATATCCAAAAGGCCACTAATGGCATTGTAACTCATGATCCCTGCATGGGGTTTCCGGGGTGCCATGTTATGTGCTGAAGCAAAGGTAGGCCAGCAAATCCCACTTCTCCCACCTTTTATAAAAGAAAGAAAGTTAATAAAATTCAATTATGCATTCATATGAACGCCAAAATTAAACTTCTAAAAATTTCACCTGATGGAGGTCTAGTGCTCCGATGGGCAGCAGAAAGTTCGATATTGGGATCATCATTAGTTAGGACATCAGAGCAATTAAATCCAGGGCTACTTCCAACAATTAATGAGCTCTATTAAAAAAATTCAAGCAGTACAGCTTAAATAATAGCTTTTCTTAAAGAAAAACATTATAATGGATAATTCTTTATTCCACTCTATCAAAACACAACCTTTCAGTTTGAGGAATGGATCATTCATAAAACCAAGATGAAAAGGATGGGATGTTAGGCCCTGAATGGAATTAGAGTCAAATTGGAAGACAAGCAGGTAAATTTTTATATATAATGACATGTTTCTATGATGGAAATATGCCCAGGGAAAAAACAGTAGAAACAAAAAGAGGAGAAAGTGTCAGTGCTGCTTAAGCTAATTCAGGAAAGGTTTCATAGAGGAAATGAAATTTAACTAACTGTGGCACTATTAGCAGGTGGCGAGCAGGAAATGGTGAGGGGAACATGGAGGAGAGGGAAGGATTGAGCATTTCCTGGCAGAGGACAATGAGAACTAGGGGAGGAGGTTTGGACTAGCCAAGCTATGATGTCATGGGGATCGTTGTTTAAAAAAAGCTTTTTTTTTTAACATGTATTTATTTTTGAGAGAGAGAGAGAGGTTGTGTGAATGGGGGAGGGACAGAGAGAGAGGCAGACACATAATCTGAAAGCAGGCTTCAGGCTCTAAGCTGTCAGTGCAGAGGCCAATGCAGGGCTTGAACCCAGGATCCATGAGATCATGACCTGAACTGAAGTCAGACGCTTAACCGACTGAGCCACCCAGGCACCCTGTCAAGGAGATTGTTCTCATTAGAACTTCAAAATGTTTACCTTTTCTTCTTATTGGGGCTGTATGCATGTCTTACCTTAATTTGCACTGTTTTACTGGAAATTTTGTGAGATACAGCAGCTGGCATGTAAATCATTGAAAAAATGGCCATTCCATTGTCAACCAGAGTCACGTTATAGATACGCATACTCTCTGTGGTCTGTAAAACAACTTGTAGGTTACATAGCACAAAATACAATCATAAAACCAGATAAACAAACACCATATTGGATCACATTCACCTGAAAATAAATTCCATAATCCCAGCATGTCCAAATAGTAAATCCTTGTATAAGAGAACATCCAGGAAGGCCATCTTGGTTCATATAAATACCATATAAACCTCCATGCGCTTCATTGTCAAACCACTTTTCCAAGGGATTAGATTGACCTTGGAAGGAAATATGAAAGCAGAGAATTAATACTGTAAGTTATGTCCAACAGCTTTATGAACAGTATCAGTTAAAGTTAATTTTTTTAGAAATTAAATACAGTAAAGCCTTGGATTGTGATTAATTTGTTCTATGAGTGTTCTGCAAGACGAGCAAACATTTCTAATAGATTTTTAACTTGATAAATGGGTGATGTTTTGCAATATGAGTGGTATGTGACACCAAATGTCATATGATCACAACTGAGCCAATGGATCCGGAAATTCGCTTTGATATATGCAGGTGCTTTGGATTACAAGCATGTTTCTGGAATGAATTATGCTTGCAAACCAAGGTTTTACTATACATAATTCTTATGCAAATTTAAAAATGATGACCAAATATTTTTATGGCTTGGTCATTTATGGCTTACTGTACTCAGTATTTAATCTTATCTAATGTGTCCCTTTACCAGTAGAATGCTTGTACACTCATTTGCAAAAGTATGGTTTAGTTGCTAGCACCCTTAACTTACTGTATCTGATTAAACCAAACATGAATTTCATGAGAAAGTACATGAAGTCTGGATTCAAAGAAGGCTAACCCTGAAACACAAGTGGTACCTCTTGCTGTTTATACAATGCTTCCCCTGCACACCTTTTTGTTGCTGGTTCCTTCCAGTCACCCCATTTTTCAAGTTAAGTGTCACTTCCTTAGGAGGCTTTCTCTTACTACCTGATTCAAAGTGGCACCTCAGTTCCTCTACATGGCAATGAAAATTATTTTATTATTACTTATTCATGAATTATCCATCTCCTCTCTCCGATTAGAATGTAAGCTTCCTGAGAGGAGACATTCTGTCTACCTCATTGACCAACATATTCCCAGAGCCTACGAGGTAATGCAGAAAGAGGTGCTCATTTAACTATCTGTTGAATTAACGTATCTATGATCTTGGGAACATTGTTTGTCCTTTTAGGACTTCAGTTTCCTCATGTGTAAAAAGTTTGGGGGCACTTGGGTGGCTCAGTCAGTTGAGTGTCCATCTGACTCTTAATTTTGGTTCAGGCCATGATTGCATGGTTTGTGACATTAAGCCCCACATTGGGGACTCTGAGCCAATAGTGGAGAGCCTACTTGGGATTCTATCTCTTTCTGCCTCTGCCTAATTGAGAGTAGTTTCAAACTGAAATTAAATAATCCACATAAAGGGCCTCAATAAATGGAAGCTATTATTAATATATAGGATAATTATGGGGTTCCTGGGTGGCTCAGTCAGTTGAGTGTCTGACTTCAGCTCAGGTCATGATCTGATGGGTCTCATGAGGGTTTGACCTTCGCATCAGGCTCTGTGCTGACAGCTCAGAGACTGGAGATGGTTTTGAATTCTGTGTCTCCCTCTCTCCCTGCCCCTTGCCTGCTTGTGCTCTATCTCTTTATCAAAAATAAATAAATGTTTAAAAATTTTTTAAATATATAAGATAATTGAAGTGTATTTTTATGAAACTTTACTGATGTCCAAATCAGATCAGCAACCTTAATAACTCCCTCCTAACCATGCATACATACATTGAAGGATTCCCTATAGAGATCAGCATCACCTCCTAAAGTTTACTAAGTACGAGTTCTCTTGTCCAAGTCCCCTAGTGTCTGACTTCCTCCTATCTTCTATTGACTTTCCTTTCTTCCTAATACTTTGACATTGACATTTTACTTATCAACTGCCTGGATACTATTTTGTTTCCTCCATAAGAAGCTGTTCACCTGTCTCTCCCTGGGTCCCACCCAGTGTTGCCCCAGGGACCCAGTGTGGGTCAGGGCTCCCTTCCCAGCCTCCTGCTGCTGCCTCCCACTTGCCTGGGAGGTGGACTGGACAGCTTGGTGTGTCCTTCCAGGAACTTAAATCCCCAATTTCTCAGTGATGTCTCCTCTTTCACTTCTTCTAATTCCCAAATTTCCTTATAAACACTCTTAATTATTTAGGAATATCACTAATTAAATATTACTAAATATTTAATTGGTTAGTGAAACACAAATATTACTAAATATTCACATTCACAGGTCATATTGTGACTTGAAAAAATCTAGTACAACCTCAAAGAAGTTGCAGAAGAATTACATATTTTAAAATTTTAGTCTAAGAAAACCTTTAAGCTGTTGGGAACTAAAATATTTAATAAGAGCATATAATAACGAATTTGTTGGCAGTTGTTCTATTCCTTAAAAATGTATTTTGCACTAGAATAAAATTAGCTTAAGCCCAATGATTTTTGAATTTACAGGAAAAATGCTGATTGAAACAATCTTAAAAATAACCACACTGAGATACAAGGGGTACAAAGTTTTCAGAGAAAGTCCCATTTACTCTGAGTTTCTCAAGAGGTGAACCCTGCAGTTCTGTTACTTATTTTATTTTGATCTGATAATTCATTTAACTAGTTGAAAAACCAAAAGGTTATAAAAAAATTATACAATAATAAGTCACCAGTCACTCTGCTACTACTCACCTTTTTTGGGTTTTTTGTTTTTATACTTTATGTAAAACTCATATTTTTTCTCCTTTCTTCCATAAAACATATCACAAACCAAACCATATTGTATATATATTGTTCTGCAATCTACACTTATCACTTAATAATAACGGGAATCTCTCTCTCCATATCAATATATCAATATGTATCTTCTTCCTTCTTTTTGAGAGGTCCCTGTGTTCCAATGTCTGGCTTTATAAAATCAGTCCACTCTTATTGGACACAAGGCTGCTTCCAGTTTCCTGCTAGCACAGACAATGCTGTGATGAATCGCCTTGTTCACAAATCATTTTCTAAGTGTTATAGAGACAAATGTCAGTTATATTGCCAGAAGTGGAAATTTTGAGCCAAAGGCAAATGCTCCTATAATTTTGGCATCTATTGCCCTGTTCCCCTCTGCAGGGGTTGGTTATATTTGTCATTCAACCAGCAGTGTGTAAATGTCCTAATTTCCCTACAGCCTTGCCAAAAGAGTAGTTGTTCAATTAATTTTGGACTTTTACTCATCTAATAGAGAGAAATGTATCTGAGAACAGTTTATGTCCTTTGACTTTTTCATGCCTGTAGGTTTAAGCACAAGAATAGTGAACATTTGTTCCTCTACAGAGGAAGCAGGAAACAGTGTCATATCCCTAGAGACTTGTATCTCTATGCTTAAAAAGTGCTGCTTTTGTGAAAGTAAGAGGGGGATGAGAGGTACTCATTGGTCCAACACCAGCCACATCAAGAAGTGAAGAGTCTGTTAGAGTTTCGGATCATAAACATGGAAAATCATTATCTTTAAAAGCCAATTCCTTTTTTCTTTGGACCCAATGGTATCTTCAAATAATTTAGCTTGTTGACTTCTTTCAGGGTCCTGGAGGAGGAGATCTTGAATATTGAACTAACAAATGATAATTATTTCTCTCTAACAAATTTGGAAAAGGTATTTCCTAGTTTTAGTGGCTCTGCCAGAAGACTTACTTGAGCAAGGTTCACCATCAATGCGGTATCCCACCCTTCCAAATCCGGCCACAACGTTATTTTGTAGGACTGTATTGGTCCCTCTGTTCACCTAGCACAGTGATAAAGAAAAACCTACGGGTCAGGCTCTTACACAAGTGTACAATGAGACCAAGTGACAACATCTATAGGAAAACTACTTATGACCACTCTTCAGGAGGAAAAATGTATTTCATTATTCACCCCGTTCAAATGTATATTATTAATGAAATATTGAAATTGCCTTAGGTTTTTGGTGTAAAATCATCACTAGATATTATGCTTTAGGTTTCATTAGAAAACCAGATTAAAGAGATTTTTTATTTCAGTCACAAAATCCACTGGGTATCATTCAATAATTATAAGCCATAGACCAAATTTCAGTATTACAGCAAGGTTAGTAGGATTTTTATCACTCTTTGGTTATATATGTTACTAATTTAATTTATTAAGAAAAAAGCTAAGGCAATTACAGTAGACCACAAGATTCAATAGAAGCACCCACTAGTTTAAATAAAACCTGCTATAATAAAAACTGGTTGACATAAGTATTAGGCAGTCACTGAACAATTTTATTTTATGAGTCCAAAGTGGCAAAAAAATGACACACAGAGAGTACAGGAGATTTAGTTCTTGCCTCTGGTGTCAGGACAACAGCCAAAACTTCAACTACTTAAAGTATATTAAGCACTTTTATTTTTAAATATTATGATAAGAGAACAGAGTCAAATGAAATCCATAAGAGTAAAATTGTGCCTTTTCTTTCAAAAGATACAGAAAACTTTAAAGATTTGGAATTGCCATTGGATGACATTCTCACCTCTATAAATAGATGAGAGAGAACATTATTATAAATGTATACCAAGTTCCAGGGTTTTAGGTTTTACTTTAAGGTAATTGTTAATAGTTGCACAGAAACAAAACTCAATCTTTACCCCACATTCCAAAGAGAGCTATTTCTAAAATTCCTTTTGGTTCCTATGGCATAGATAAGTAAAATAAAAATAAGATGGACCTTTATTTCCTCCACAAACTCTTTCTCCATACTTACTATCTGCTTGCTTTCAATCTCATCCTACACCTAATGACCTACAGTGATTGAAGAAATTTCACAGAAAACAAGAAGGGTCCAAGTAATAATCCCAGTAAGAGTAAATAACGTTGCATAGAGAACCATAGAATTTTAGATGAGAAAGAGATTTTAATGATTCTGTAGTCTATCACTCTAATTTTCCATATGAAGAAGAAAACTAAATTCAGAATTAAGTAGTAATGTGGGCGGGGGACTCAGTCAATTAGCAGCAGAGAGCCCCTCTACCAAAACTTGAAAATGGTAATCAATGTTGGAGAAACAAGGAAATAAGAGAACTATTTAAACCACTGGAAATCAGCACAAAGAAAAGTTCAATGGCTGTGGGAGCTTGCCACATCTTTTAACCTTATTCCCTCCTTTTTTAGCTTATTTTATTAGTTCACCAATCTTTAAGGAAGAAATAGTTTTCAATATTTTGAGACTTAACAGTTTCTACAGAATTTATAATCTTCAGTAAAGAAATTGCAAATTATGATTTTGTATACTGTATAATTATAAATCTGTTCACGCTACCTCAATTGCCGCATGCCAGAGCGTTGAACTTAAATCCCTTCTGTTCTGGTAGGTTCCCGGCCAAACTGAAAGTGCAACCAAGTTTCCTCGAACTCTGTTGGCATCCCCCCATATTCTTATTCCTGCAAAAAATTCACAAAACCCCCCAAATACATACAAATTTGTAATGAGTCCTATGGGGAATGTCTTTCATATTTCCATGAAATTAGTTTTCTAGTTTGAGCTTGACAAATCAACCTCCTAAATTTTAGAGTATGCCCTTTCAACTCTACCTTTTTAATAGACTACCTACATTAGAATCTTCTGGGGTGCATATGAAATATGTGGGTTGGCAAGCTGTACCTCAGATTTTACCAAACACACCAATTTTATACACATTAAATGAGTGTGTATTATGCATTATACTGATATTCAAGAAAGGATAACTTCCTAAAACCAAGTCCAATTTTTAAAAAATAGGAACCTTTATTTGTGAATAATCTTTTTGGTTGATGTAAGGAGTATTTTAAAAGTCATAGCAATTTAAACTACTGGTGATTAGATAATTCACACAAGAGCATGGTCTGGTAAATAATTCTTCTAGAGTTGTACTGTCTGATATGATAGCCATAGCCACATGTAACTACTGAAATATAAAGTAAGTGCAATTTAAGTACAATCGGCGTGCCTTGGTGGCTCAGTCAGTTAAGCATGTGACTCTTGATTTTGGCTGGGATCATGATCCTGGGATCATGGATTGAGTCCCATGACAGGCTCCATGCCTGCTTGGGATTATCCCTCTGCCCTCTCCCCTACTCGCACGCATTCTCTCTCTTACTAAAAAAAAAGTATAATTAAAATTAAAAATCCAGTTACTCAGTCACAGTAGTCATATTTCAAGTGCTCAGTGGCCACATGCGGTTTAGTAATTACTATATTAGCATAGATATAGGCCATTTCCATTCTCACAAAAGATCAGTGAGACAGCATAGCTTTAGAGTCTTCAGATAAGATGGTCTCAGGAAGAACGTTATTTGGACACAAATATTATCATATACCTTCCCCCACTGTAAAGTGAATGACGTTGTCATCTATGTCCAGTCCATCTGTCCCAAACACACCAATTGCTGGGGAAAAGCCACTGTGAAAGGCACAGCCTCGAACATAAGATGAGCCATGATCTTGAATCTATGAAACATCAGGATTCAGTGAGAATTTTACAAATAAAATTAAAATACACTTAAAGAAAAAATTTGAAGTAAGTGATTTTCAGGAAACATAGTGATAAACAAAACACTCAATTTACTTTTCATGAAAGAAGATGATTTCCCTGTAGATCTTTTAATCCTGGGAAATTTCCATATATCTTCAATTTATGATTAAATAAAACGAAAATGCAGATTTAAATGTAGATAAAAATTCTGAAGTAATTTTCTATGCATTTATATTTCTATCATTACCTATAAGAAGCTAAGGAACTAATAAAAATGAGGTTTCAGAATAATTTATTATATGATTAAGCAGGGACTTCTTTTAGTTAAAAAAGTTGATACCGTAGGCAGGGAGTTACAAGTCAGACGTCTGTAGGAACCAGTCAATGGGTGGGATTGGGTTGCAACCTCAAACCTGCAACATTATTTTTTATTTCCTTAAGAAACACGCTCTCTCTAATTTTTTCTTCAATCACCAGCCTTCTAAGCACATCCGTTTTCCCACTTTTGACAGAGGCATCGATATACAGACATGCTTTTCATTTGAGAAATATAAGCAATATTCATTATGGTCAATAGAAACTATTAGGAAATATTTTTGGTCCCTGCAAAATAAAATGGAGATGTGAAATAATATCTTGGATCTTTAATTCTTTTACCTTTGTGCTCCTTTTTCTGTTTTTTTTCTGACTTTTTTTTTTTTTTACTGATTTTAGATAAATGCATGAAATGGGTAAGTCAAATGCTGCTAGGAGCCTAAACAAGTTGATGGGATGTGTCTAAGAAAGTTATAGTAGATCATAGTCTTAGCAATTCTAAGATACGGCATTTTTAGTAAAGTTAAATGAAAATCAAATCCAAATCAAAATATTTTATTTTTTGAATATACACAAAAATTCAAGTACAAACCTGCCCTAAGTTAAGAAATGTTACAGCGTATCTTGGATCTGTGCTGTCCCTGAAGCCTTCTTGACCACAGTGATAAAATTCCACGTTACTTATCTTTGCATTTCCTGGCAGGGCAAGGGGGAAAGAGTTACAACATTTTTTTTTCCCCTTGAAACAATAAAATTTGTTTTTTAAAGCTATAAGAGTTGTAATTTTCCAAGTTACAATTTTCCAAACAGATTTTCAAACAAAAAAAATTAACTTTTTCATGGAAATCTCATTTGTTCTTTGTTCCTTTAATCTAAATAAGATAGTATTTCTGACCTTTTTTTCACTGCCCCCCACAAGCGCTTTTTTGGACTTTTTTCTAATAGCCTCCCCTCCCCATGAAATTTCAATACCTCGGATATACTATCTATCTGTTAATATATGGTGGCTCTTGGAGGGCCGCAAACCGTTGCTCATCTAAGGTTTTCTGTCCTGCAAGAACCAGTTTTCATCCCCTGGTAGTGATGTTGTCCCTTTTGAGACCGTGTTACATGAGTCGCAAGATATTATTTACCTGACAGTTCAATTTTGATGTTCTAAAGAGATTTTATGGGCATTATCTTTACATAATCCCTTCCAGAATAAGCATTCCAAGTATCTGCTCATCAGGTTGTCATAAGTACCATTGAGGTGACAAGAGGCAATTTCATAGATTAGTAATAATAGCAATAGCCAGCCATGAGAGATTACTCTGTGCCAAGTGCTGCACGAAGGGCTTATAAGGCAATCTGTAGTTTAATTCACATCCTATGAGTTAGGAACTTTTATTATTCTTATATTCTATATATGAAAATGGAGGCACAGAGAATCATGGCTGGTAAGCAACAGTAGAGGATATTTCCTGTTCCAAAAACTGATATTAAATAAAATGCAGTGGAGAAGAGTTACTTTGTACTACAAGGGAAAAGCCTGTCTCAAAATCCACGAACCAGCAATTGGATGTACGGTGAAGAACATACTCATAAGGTAGGGACAGAGAAGAAATGGTTACTACAGACCATCTGGAATATAAAAGCCATAGGTGTGTATAACATCACAAAACAATTTATAGGAGCAAGGAAAAGTTGTCATGGAATAGGGTCCATCATGGATTTGAAGTGAGGCAGGAGGGGACTTTAGTATCCAAGGTCAGAGAAATTTCATCCCTCTAATAATCTATTTATCTGTCTTTAAAAGGGGATAGTATTGGCGCACCTGGGTGGCTTAGTCAGTTAAGCATCCAACTTCAGCTCAGGTCGTGATCTCACAGTTCGTGAGTTCAAGCCCCATGTCAGACTCTGTACTGACAGCTAAGAGCCTGGAGACTGCTTTGGATGCTGTATCTCCTTCTTTCTCTGCCTCTCCCCTACTCATGCCCTGTCTCTGTCTCTCTCTCTAAAAAAATAAATAAACATTAAAAACATTTTAAAAGGGGACAATATCTATGCATAGCACTATGAGGATTAAATGAGATAATATACGTTAAATGCTTAGCACAGTGTCCGGAATATTGTGCCATGATCATCATTACTGTTATCATCATCAGTTAAGGTCCTATTGACAGATTATGGCTAACAGGTAGAAGCATACTGAAATGGCTGCTTGCTCAATATAAAAGCTTTCTAAAATGAGAGCTGTTGCAAAATGTAACAGGCAGAATTATGAACAAGTAATGACCTGCTAAACATTTCAAGTCAAGAATAAATGAGCGAATCCTGGAACCTAGATTGTGGGGTCGAAATACCAGTTTCCAAATAAAAGAATCAGCATTGCTTGGAGGAATGACTTAGTCCCAGGCTCGGAAAAACAAAACAAAAAGACATGTGTTTGTCCTATCAGAAGGTGAGGAAGCTAATGAAACCTAAGTCAAAAGGACTTAGGCATCAACATGAAAACGTTCGGAAGGTCAGTGATGAGGCATTTTCATTCGTCAATGGCAACTGGGCATTTCTAATATCAGTAATATTAACAATTGCCATCCATATATGGATTAGAACACACCAAATAAGTTTAAATCCACAGAGCTCATAATGACACTAATAACAAACCAAAAAATGCTTTGTTACCTTTGGAAAATGGTTGGGAATCAGCACACTACCTCAGAACTAGGTAATGATAGGAAAGAATCAAGCATTTTTCCTATACTTTCTATATAAACTATTTCTCAGAATAGTCAAATAGTTGTCTGGGGAAGCTTCTCTTTAAAGAAATATTCCAGATTATAACTAAGGAGAGAATGGTAGAGTTAAAATATCACCATTTTAAACCTCAGTGATTTAACAGATCCAGGCAATGATCATTAATAGCTGCTAACTTCACAAAGCGAATCAGACACAAATTAAATAATCAGACATTACATGTCTACTAGTGGAAAAGTACACCGTCAACTCTGAAAAATTTTGCCTGAAAATTGAGTCTGAGTCTGATCGCTTTTTTAGCTCTAAACTAGCTATAAATAGAAAACACAAAGGAAACAGGAACAAGTGAAGTTCTAGGAATGAATTACTAAATTCTAGACTGTTGGAAATACTATAGAACAGATGATCTAGGTTCTTTTATAAATGAACTGCAAGAAGAGATACATGAATGAGTGATCTAAAATTCATAACCAATTGCACATGGTCTTATTTAGATCCTAATTTGAACAAAGAGAATGCAAGTGAAAGGAAGGAAGGAAGGAAGGAAGGACAAAGAATAAACTGGGGGAGTCTGAATAATCATTTGATACAAGGAAGCAGATTAACATTTTAATGTCTGATACTTACAAATATTTTTATTTTCAGTTACATGCTGAAATATTTTTAGATGAAATAATACATGACTGCTTCATTTACAATACCCAAGATATGGAAACAACCTAAGTATCCACCAATGGATGAATGGATAAAGAAGATGAGGCATATATGAACAATGGAATATTATTCAACCATAAGAAAAGAGGAACTCTTACCATTTGATACCACTTGCTACACAGACAGATCTTGAGGGCATTCTGCTAAGTGAGGTAAGTCAGAGAAAGACATATATTTCATACTCTATGAAACTCATATGTGGGATCTAAAAAGCCAAATATAAAAACAGAGTGGAATGGTGGTCACCAGGAGCTGGGGTGGTAATGGTGGGGAACTAGGAAGATGTTGTGTAAGGGTGTAAACTCGTAGCTAGGGGCTAAATAAGTTCTGGACATCTAATGTACAACAGACAGATTACAGTTAACAATACTGTATTATAACTTCAAAGTTGCTAAGAGACTAGATCTTAATTGTTTTCACCACACAAAAGATATATTATGTGACATGAAAGAGGTGTTAGCTGACACTGCCGTGGTAATCATATTGCAATATATAAATGTATCAAAATAAATACAGTATACACCTTAAACTTATAAAATGCTACAGGTCAGTTATATCTCAATTTTTTAAAAAGCCAGGGGCTTGAAGAGAGTGAGTGGTCGTATAGTTGAAACAAGAATGACCAAAGTTGACCATTGTGGTACCTAGTGACGGGTATGCTAGGATTCATTATACATTTCTCTATGTTTGAACATTTTGTATATATTTACATTTTTCCTTCAAACAAAAGTAACAGATCTATTGTGCTTGTTATCAAATGATTTCTGTTTGGGTGATAGGCTGGGAGAACTGTTACCTAAGGTCATTATTAATTTAATAATTCTTATTGTCTATGAAGATAAAATAAGTAGAAAAGTGTTAGAGATTTGGTTGTGGAGGGTGGCACATGGGTTCACATAATCCCTCTCAAGGCTTTATTCTTCCATGTGTTAAAAACAAGACCAGTCCAAACTGGGAGTTGCCTATTCTCAGCCCCAAGTCACCAAACCAAGACTGAACTTAATTACAGTTCCACTCCCAGAAATGGAATCTTAAACCGGTCAGTCAGGAATCACCTTATCAGCACTAGTCAAGTAACGTACCTGTCAGCCCCTGCCATGCCCTAAAGGAAAGTAACCTTGCAATAACCAATCTGCTTTTTTTTTGTCTAGTGCAGGTCCTGTGTTCCTGCCCCTCCCCTTTCTGCCCATACAAATCTTTCACTTTGGACGACTCTTTTGAGCTCCTTTCTATCTGCTAGATTAGATGCTGCCCGATTCACGAAGCATTGAAAAAAATCTTTAAAATGTATTCAGTTGAATTTTTTAAACACATGTGATCCTAAAAAGAAGTGAGACTTGTTTAAGAATTGACTAAACATAGAAGAGACCATGTTATGTTTCAAATTTGTACCAACCTTTAAACGTCATCATCTTTTCAGTGAATGAGCTGACCAGGACACGTGCACCAAAAGATTCCTTGAACCAGCCTGGGTAATCTTCACCACGTATTTTGATGTTCCTACTCAGTATCCCAACATCAGCTGCTAATGTGTACCTCTGACCTGTTCCAGGAACATGGTATCTTTCAACTGCAACAGAAAGGACAGCTAGATTATTACCAGTGCTGAGAAAACCCTGTGTTTATTAGTTCCTTTGCAATACACAGGCCACATACATTTCTATTATGACAAAAGTCAACACAAATGTGTGAATTAATTAGATTTGCATGCTTAAATTACATGCATGGCAGACTGAAATTATAATATTTTTTATTTTTTCTTTCCAAGTTTTTATTTAAATTCCAGTTAGTTAACATATAGTGAAATATTGGTTTCATGTGTAGAATTTGGTTGTTCAACACTTACACACAGCACCTGGTGCTCATCACAAGTGCCCTCCTTAATCTCTCTCACCTATTTCACTGATCCCCCCACCCACTTGCCCTCTGGTAACCATCAGTTTGTATTCTATATTTAAGAGTATGTTTCTTGCTTTTCCTGTCTTTCTTTTCCCCCCCAAGGTTCATTTGTTTTGTTTCTTAAATTCCACATACGAGTAAAATCATATGGTATTTGTTTTTCTCACACTGACTTATTTCACTTAGCATAATATCCCCTGACTCCATCCATGTTGTTGCAAATGGCAAGATTTCATTCTCCTTTACGGTTGAATAATATGCCACTGTGTATGTATGTATGTATGTATGTATGTATATACATATATACCTCATCTTTATCCATTCATCAGTCAATAGACATCTGGGTTCTTTCCATAATTTGACTATTGTAGATAATGCTGCTTTAAACATCAGGGTACATGTATCTCTTTTAATTGGTATTTTTGTATCCTTTGGGTAAATACCAGATAGTGCAATTGCTAGATCACGGATAATTCTATTTTTTTCTCCAGCGTGGTTGCACCAATTTGCATTCCCACCAACGGTGCAGGAGGATTCCCCTTTCCCCACAGTTTCTTCAACACCTGTTATTTCCTGTGTTGTGAATTTCACTCATTCTGACTGCTGTGAGGTGATATTTCATTGTAGTTATGATTTGATGATGAGTGAGGTTGAGCATCTTTGCATGTGTCTGTTGGCCATCTTGATGTCTTCTTTGGAAAAATGTCTTTTCATGTCTTCTGCCTATTCTTTAACTAGATTATTTGTTTTTTGGGTATGGAGTTGTATAAATTCTTTATATATTTTGGATACTATCAGATATGTCATTTCCAAATAGATTCTCCCATTGAGCAGGATGTTTTTTAGTTTTGTTGATTGTTTCCTTCACTGTGCAAAATCTTTTTATTTTGATGAAGTCCCAGTAGTTTATTTTTACTTTTGTTTTCCTTGCTTCAGGTGATAAATCTAGCATGAAGTTGCTATAGCCTATGTCAAAGCACTTACTGGCTATGTTCTCCTCTACGATTTTAATAATTTACTGTCTCACATTCAGGTTTTTAATCCATTTTGAATTTATTTTTGTATGTGGCATAAGAAAGTCATCTTTCATTTTTTTGCGTGTTGCTTCCAGCTTTCCCAACACCATTTGTTGAAAAGACTGTCTTTTTCCCATTGGATATTCTTTCCTACTCTGTTGAAGATTAGTTGACCATAGAGTTATGGGTTCATTTCTGGGTTTTCTCTTCTGTTCCATTGATCTCTGTGTCTGTTTTTGTGCCAATACCACAGTCTTAATCACTATAGCTTTGTAATACAGCTTGAGGTCTGGAATTAAGATATATCTGGCATTGATTTTTCTTTTCCAAGACTGCTCTGTCTATTCAGGGTCTTTTGTGGTTCCATACAAATTTAAGGATTGTTTGTTCTAGCTTTGTGAAAAACGGTGGTGGTATTTTGATAGGGATTGGATTAAAAGTATAGATTGCCTTGGGTAATGTAGACATTTTAACAATGTTTTCTCTTCCAATTCACAAGCATGGATTTTTTTCCATTTCTTTGTGTCTTCTTCAATATCTTTCATAAGTGTTTTCTACTTTTCAGAGTACTGATTTTTACCACTTTGGTTATGTTTATTCCTAAGTATCTTATGAGTTTTGGTACATTGTAAATGGAATTGATTCCTTGATTTCTCTTTCTGCTGCTTCATTTTTGGGGTATAGAAATGCAAAAGATTTCTGTATGTTGACTTTTGCATCTATGTTTATCAGGGATATTAGCCAGTAGTTCTCTTTTTTAGTGGAGTCTTTGTCTAGTTTTGGTATCAGGCTAAAAATGGCCTTATAGAATAAGTTTGGAAGTTTCTCTTCTATTTTTTTGGAATAGTTTGAGAAAAATAGTTATTAACTTGTTAAATGTTTGGCAGAGTTAACTTGTGAAGCCGTCTGGCTCGGGACTTTCGTTTTTTGGGAGATTTTTGATTACTGATTCAATTTCTTTGCTAGTTATCAATTTGTTCAAGTTTTCTATTTCTTCCTGTTTCAGATTTGGTAGTATATATGTTTCTAATAATTTATCCATTTCTTCTAGGTTGTCCAATTTGTTGGCATATAATTTTTCATAATATTCTCTTATAATTGTTTATATTTCTGTAGTATTGGTTGTTATTTCTCCTTTCTCATTTGTGATTTTATTTATTTGGGCCCTTTCTCTTTTCTTTTTGATAAGTCTGGTTAGGCGGTTATCAATTTTATCAATTTTTTTTCAAAGAACTAGCTCCTGGTTTCATAGATCTGGTCTATGTTTTTAGTTCCTATATCATTTATATCTGCTCTAATCTTTATTATTTTCCTTCTTCTGCTGGCTTTAGGCTTCTTTTGTTGTTCTTTTTCTAGCTCTTTTAAGTGTGACGTTAGGTTGTTTATTTGAGATTTTTCTTGCTTCTTAACTTAGGCCTGTATTGCTATATACTTCCATCTGATGACCAGTTTTGCTGCATCCCAAATGTTTTAGACCACTGTGTTTTCATTTTCATTTGTTTCCATGTATTTGTTAATATCTTTTTTAATTTATGTATTGACCTATTCTTTTTTTACTAGGGTGTTCTTTAACCTTCATGTATTTTTGGTCTTTCCAAAATTTTTCTTGTGGTTGACTTTAAGCTTCATAACATTGTAATCTGAAAATTTGCATGATATAATTTCAATCTTTTTGTACTTGCTGAGGCCTGATTGGTGACCCAGTATATGGTCTATTCTGGAGTCCCATGTGCACTTAAAAAGAATGTATATTCTGTTATTTTAGGATGAAATGTTCTTAATATATCTGTTAACTCCATGTGGTCCAGTGTGTTATTCAAAGTGATTGTTTCCTTGTTGATTTTCTGCTTAGATGATCTGTTCATTGCTGTAAGGGGGGGTGTTAAAGTCCCCTACTATTTTTGTATTATTATCAATTAGTTTCTTATGTTTGCTATTGTTTTATATATTTGGGTTCTTTCATGTTGGGGGCATAAGTATTTACAATTGTTAGATCTCCTGGTTAATTATGATACAGTGCCCTTCTTCATCTCTTGTTACAGTCTTTGTTTTAAAATCTAGTTTATCCGATATAAGTATTACTACTCTGGCTTTCTTTTGATTGTCCATTGTGTGATAAATGTTTCTCCATCTCCTCACTTTCAATCTGCAGGTGTCTTTAGGTCTAAAATGAGACTCATATAGGCAGCATATAAGTAGGGCTTGTTTATTTTTAATCCATTCGGACACCCTATGTCTTTTGATTTGACTGTTTAATCCATTAACCTTCAGAGTAGTTATTGACAGATATATATTTAGTGTCATTTTTTTTACTTGTTTTGTTTTGTTTCTGGAGATTTTCTCTGTTCCTTTCTTGTTTTTGTCACTCTTGGTCTTTCCTTTCCACACAAAGAATCCCTTTTACTATTTCTTGCAGGGCTAGTTCAATGGTCATGAAGTTCTTTAGATTTTGTTTGTCTGGGAAACTCTTTATGTCTTTTTCTATTCTGAATGACAGCCTTGCTGTCATAGAGTATTCTTGGCTGCAGATTTTTCCCATTCAGTAAGTTGAATACATTATGCCACTCCCTTCTGGCCTGCCAGGTTTCTGTCGAGAGATGTGCAGCTAGCCTTATGTAGCCTCCCTTGTAAGTTAAGGACTACTTTTGTCTCACTGCTCTTAGAACTTTTTTCTTTATCACTATATTTTGCAAATGTAATTACAATTTGGTGTTGGCCTGCTTTGTTGATTTTGATGGGAATTCTCTGTGCCTCCTGGATCGGGATATCTGTTTCCTTCTCCAGATTAGGGAAATTTTCTTCTATTATTTCCCCAAATAAATTTTCTTCCCTTTTCTCTCTCTCCTTTATTTGGGACTTCTATAATACAAATGTTACCACATCCGATGGAGTCACTGAGTTCACTAAATCTATTCTTGTGAGCCATGATTCTTTCTCTCTTTTGTTCAACTTTATTATTTTCCATTATTCTAGCTTCTATACCACTTATTAGGTCCTCTTCTCCTTCCATTCTTGTGCTCATTGCATTCAGTCTGTAAAATTTCAGTTATTGCATTTTTCATTTCTGACTATGTTTTTAAAACTATTTTATACCTGTGGTAAGGGCCTTCCTGAAGTCTTCCATTCTTTTCTTAATCCCATTGAGTATCCTTATGATTGTTGCTTTACATTCTCCATCAGGTATGTTATACAGATATAAATCTGTTTCACTTAGATCTCTGGCTGTGACCTTATCTTGTTCTTTCATGTGGGATGAATTCCTTCATCTTGGCATTTTGTCTAAGTTTCTGTTTTCTTCTTTGTGTTAGAAAAGTCTGTTATATGTCCTGCTCCTTGGAGTAATGGTCTTATGAAGAAGAGGTCATATAGTGTCCAGGGCCTGGAGCTTCAAGGAGGGTCTCTAGTGTTTGCTGCATGCACTCTGCTATAGTGTTTTGGTTGCTCTATCCTTCAGGCTAGTTGTCTGCAGAGGCTCTCCTTGCCTGCAGTGGGCAGTGTTTGGTCCTTGGCCATACAAACTGTGCCAAGTTTTAACTAGGTTTGCTCTGGTCTGCTTGTTAAATAAGACCTGATGCAACGCCACTAGAACTTAAGCCCTGGAGAAGTCTCTGCAGAAGGAGACATGGTATGGGCAGGAATTTCTCCTGGTCTTTTAAGGAAGGGGTCCTCCATGCTGGGATTGGGGCATACTTGACTGAAAAGGGCCGGACTGGCAGAGTACAGCAGTGTGGGAGGTGGCGTAAGCAGGCTAAACAGCCAGTTTTTGGTGCTGTGCTGTTTACTGCAGGTGGTTCTGTGTTTATGCTGAGGGGCAGGGGTGGGAAATGATGCTAGGCAGCTCCTTTGTCCCCAGAGAGGAGTCTCCAGGCACACTGCCTCTCAGGGAAGAACTCCTAAAACAGCAAATCATCTCCCTGCTGAGTATCCCAGATATTTTTCAGATTGTTGTTTCCACACTGTCTGCCCCACCCCAATCCCCAACCTCGTCTGCCTGCCTTCCCTTCTGGAGCAGGGCAGTGCCCTCAGGGCTCTATCCCAAGCAAGCCTGCTGACTTTTAAAACTCCAGGCCTTAGGAACTTGGTGTGCTGGGGACCTGCACTGGTTTTCTGGGGCAGAGGCCTGCCACCCTGGGACTGAGGCTGGCTTGTTCAAGAAGGGCAGTCCCGCCAGAGCACAGGGGTGTGGGACTCGAAGGAGGCAGGCCAGGCAGCCAGTGTCCCAGATCAGCTGCACATGGCTCTGCAGCTATGCCGAGGGACAGGGAGGGAAAATGACGCCCATGGACTCTCCCGAGACAGAGACGCATCTCCATGAATGCTATTGTTCACAGACACTCCAAGCAGAGGGCACAATCTCTCCCTGCGTGTTGTAGGCATTCCTCAGATTCTCCCATCTGCCCCCCAGTTGTTTGCCTGCCTTCTCTCCAGGAGCAGGGCAGTGCCCTCAGGGCTCTATACAAGCCAGGCCCACAGACCATTAAAACTCTAGTCTTCAAGCCCCGCTGGTTGCAAAAGCTCACGAAAGTCAGCTGCTCGGTTTTCCTAGGCAATAGCTTTGAGGAAGTGTTTTTTTTCTGTGTACCCCTGTGTGCCACGCTCTCTCCTGCCTTCCTCCACCACCAGGGCTCCCTCCTCTCCACAGCACCTGCACAGTGATTTGCTTCTTTGTACCTCCTACCTCCTTCCTCCACGTGGCTTCTCTGTCTAGTTGTGGAGTTTGTTCTGTCAGCCCTCTGGTTGATTTCTTGGGTATTCAGAACGATCTGACAGTTATCTAGTTGTGTTCGAGGGACATGACGAGCCTATAGCGTCCTCCTACTATATCGCCATTTTAGATGCCCCCATAATACTTGTTAATTTACAAAATGAAATAAATCAAAATCATTTCTTCTGTTTACACCAAAAGTATGGTTATAATCAGCAATTATGAAGTTATTGTTTACTTGGTAGTTTGCAATAACTTCAAATTATAAAGAAATCACTGTTGTAAGGCAAGTTGAGAAAACGAGGTAGAGAAGGAAAATAATTTGTCTAAGGTCATAAGGACACTCAGAAGAACATAGACACTATCTTTTCTGATGCTTCACATTGGTTTGTTCCCATTTCCCTACAGCATATTTCGTGTCAGTCACAATTTCTACAAGTGTGTAGTAGCATATCAAACTCAGTTTGTACATTTACATCTTAATAACTTGTAAAACATAATCTAAATTACATTCTACATTTCTAGAACTCTTACTCAAAATTTTAAGGCAAGCAGGTGCATTTCAACAGAAGGAAATGTTTTGTAGTTTAAATGAAAGAATCTGTAATGTCAAACTTCAAAAACCACTTATTTTACAATTACAGTGTTGGTCATCAAGACATTTTCCTTTTGATTAAAAATACGTTTGAAATAAATTGAGAGACACATGGGCTTCTATCAAAATAACTACTGTAAAAAGTTCTTTGAAGTTTCTTTTCCATGCAAGTCAAATATCTTCCTATACATCATACCACATCACAGCTGGAGTTCTCATGAGCATCAGAAGCATCCATATGGCTTTTCTAACATAACACCCCTTTCTGCTACCATTTCTTGGATTCAGATGAAGGTAGCCTGTCAAATGGGGAAAGGGTGCGTGCTGGGATAGCCCTGATCCTATAAGTTGAAAGATCATCTGCAGATGATTATGACGAATTCCTTCTGTCCTTGAGAATTATGGTTTAGCCATTTTGTTGTAGCTTTTCTAAATGCAGTTACAGCTGAGAAACGTCTTAAAACAAATTAGGACAAAGATGCTCTTGAATCAAGGATTCTTAAAATTCAGTGTGGATGAGAATCACTTAGAAGCTTGCTTAAAACAGAAAGTGCTAATATTATCCCATGGGATGTTATACATTAGTCCTTGCTGGTGGCCCTGCAGTAGAACCCCTTGGGCACTGCACCAATCAGAGTGAAATGTTCCTCAAAAATGTTGGATTTTAAAAATCAAACAGCTGTAATTACAAAGGAGATCGCTAAAAATGGGAACATTTCAAGGCATTTTAATTACATATGTATTTAGTTAAAGAACAGATACTTACCACGGTGAGTATAGGAAAGGGTATCATTGAGAATGAGAATTTTCTGGTCATGCAGGACTTTAATGATACTTCTCGTTTCTGTCTGGTGGAAATCATAGCTTGTAGTTGTTATCACAATCTCTTCTCCCTCCTTAGACAAATTCAAGTGCAAAATTCAAGAACATCTTTTAAAATGGGTTTCTATTTCTTAATCATAACTTTAAAAATTCTAATTTAATTTATATCTGATTAGCAACATGGTATTATCAGAAAGAACACACTCTACACTGAGGTCTCTAAAAATAAATATGCTTGTGTTTGATATTAAGGATTCTAAATTATGATTTATCTCAACATTTCCTCAAATTTAATTCAGTCACTAAATAAAATCATAGGGAATATATTTTTAAGAAATTAAATTAAAGCAAATATATTCATATTTTTATTTAAAACTGGTCAGTACAATATTCCTAACACTTAAATTTCCCTAGTTTTTTTTACATAATTAGCTATTACTTGATATTCCTGAAATATGGGAAATACACATATAAAAGATTTTTTTCATTCAAAAACTTTCATATTTTCCTTTCATAACTAAAGATAAATAATGTTTTTTATATATTCTGAAGGACATTTAAAACCCCAATTTTTAAATGCTTACTATCAGGCCAGCTTCTGAGTGTAAGTTAATGCAAAATATACATTTCTTATCTGATTAATCCTATGAGAAAATAAAGCTACATGTGAATAAAAAAGAAACCTTTTTAAGTTGACCCACTATGTGTATTCAGTGCCCACCACATTATGGTTCCTGTACCTGCCAATCCACAGCATCCATTAGAGATAGGACTTTGGAACCCGCCTCTGCAGTTTCTGAGAGCTTAGTTTTATATATTGAACGTGGAATTCCATGGAGGTCCAGCTCCCCAAACACCCCTGAAGGAGAAACGCTTCTATTTATTCACCACATAGTACTGAGTTAGGTGCTAATATAAAATGAAATTGTTCATACAAGATGGCTTTGGCTCACTGACCCACTTCTAGGAATCAGGTCCATAGAAATTATAGCCAGTGCACAAGGATACATGAATGGGGATGTCTACCCTGATAATATTTGAAAATATTGGAAAACTGGAATAAATATAAATGTACATCAATAAGAGAATGATGGAATAAATTATAACATACTAAGACAGTAGGGTATTATGGGAAGAGTGTTATCTGTAAATATTGATCTAGAACGATAACCATAATATGTTAACTGAGAAAGAAAACTGCATAGGAATATATTTAGTTTGGCCACGTTTTTGTAAAAGGCACAATACTATAACCGCAAATCAATATATGCAATCTGAATATACACATATGTAAAAAACATGAGAAGACATGTAAAAACTGTGAATTCAGATGCCAGTTTCCTCATGATGGGGTAGAATTGGAAAGATGTATATTTTTCTTAATATTTCTTATTGATATTATTTATGTTGTTTGAAATGTTACTTTTGAAACAAAAAAATAAACACACAAAAGTAAGTTTTTTTTAAGATGGAATTTGTCTGCCTTGGAACACTCACCAGTGGAAAGCTGACTCTTTCAGTGTGAAGCCATTTTTTATGCCCCTATTTACTGAGTGTCACTGTTTTACACGTCGCGTGGCAAAGCAACGGCTGCACATGCTTGTTTGTACCTTTCCAACAGATATGCAGCAGTGTTAATAAACTTGGTTATTAATTATGACCAAATAATCCTTCTCAGCTCCTTTACTTTCCAGGCTCAGATAGGAAAATGTATAACCATACATATCCAATCGAAAAGTATAAAGTTCCGCAACAGTTGTGATTGAATAACTGATGGCAGAGTCAGTTGATCCACAGACTATTAATACTATAAGTAGAATAATGTGTAGAAAAGTTACCTTTTTAGGGAAAAGCACCAAATATGAGAAAGTACGATTATTTTTAAAAAGAGAAAGTTCTAAAAAAAAACCAGATTGGAGAAATAATATACATATGGTGAGATTAATGTTAGTTTTGCAATGAATTATATTTTGGCTTCACATATACACATCTATATGTATTTTAGTGTGACATGATTTATTTAAAAATTTTTAAATTTATTTTAATAACCCTTTACTATAAATAAATGTCTATAAGAGCTTCTGATACCATAGTATCATGAACTCAGGTATTTTAGTGCTATAAGTATTAAAATGGATCCTCAGGGTGTCTGGGTGGCTCAGTTGGTTGAGTGTCCGACTTTGGCTCAGGTCATGATCTCACAGTTTATGGGTTCCAGCCCCGCGTCGGGCTCTGTGCTGACAGCTCAGAGCCTGAAGCCTTCTTCGGATTCTGTGTCCAGCTCTCTCTGATCCTCCCCAACTCTCTCTCTCTCTCAAGAATAAATAAACATTAAAAAAATTTTTTAAAAATAACATAGATTCCCAAAACTGATAGATAGTTTTGGTATCCGGAAACACATACCTAAGACCTTTGATCCTTGATTTGGTCCTTCGGGCAGTGCCCACTCTGGAGTAGAATGATTTCCTCTAAGAACAATCTCTAATTCTCCTTTAAAAGGGTTATCTTCCCAGCCACCAATCAATCTGCCCCCCTGCAGTGAAGCAGAAGATTGTTAATACTTAAAAATTGAGCAGAAAAAAATTTCACCCATAAAAATGGAACTAGAAAGATACTGGCAGCCTCCTCTAGTCAAAATGAGTGAAATTTGTTATGCAAAGAACAGTATTAACCCTGTCACTTTGGGATAGGCTGCTTAAATAAGTTTTCAAGGTCGGACTTATTAGCTAATTATTGTCAGTACTGTCCTAAAGCTGAGACCTGCTTAGACCTAAACTAGTGCTACTGGACAGATCACATTTTATTTTAGCCCAATATGAAATACACTCCTCACACTTAATTCCCAGCTATGCCCAGTAGGAGGCCTCACTGTTTTGTTATGTTTTTTTCAAATTTTTTATTTAAATTTTAGTTAGTTAACATATAGTGTAATACTGGTCTCAGTAGGAGAATTTAGCGACTCATCGCTTACATACAGTACCCACAACAAGTGCCCTCCTTAATGCCCATCCCCCATTTAGCCCATCCCCCACCCACTTCCCTCTGTCTACCCTAGGTTTTGTCTCTTCTGGTTTGCTTCACTCTTTTTCCCCCCTTTCCCCTATGTTCATCTATTTTGTTTCTTAAGGAGCCCTCATTGTTCATAATAATAGCTATTACTAAATGCTTTCTGATACTGTGCCAGGCATGATGTGTAAGGCTTTACATACATTATATCATTTGACCTTTACACTAAATCTTGAATTGCTGTTATGATCTTCACTTGATAGGGAGAAAACTGGTGCTAAAAGTGGTCAAATAATTTACACAACGTTCCCAGCTGAGGTAAGGACTCAGTGGTGGCTTTAATTTACTTCAAAGCTCATGCATCTAAATACCAAAATGTTGCATATCCTTAAAGCAGTAAAAGGCCTAGTTTTAGCAAAGAAAAGCAACTACACACTTTTACTTTCTTAGGACACTTAATAGCTTTTTGATTAGGCCATTCTTTTTAATTAATAATAAAAACTGATAAAACAATTCAACTAATCATACTGTTACATGTTCGAGACTGTCTGAGCTTTATGCGAGAATGAGGTGATTGTTCCAAACAACTGAAATATTTTTAGTAGTCTTCTCCTGTTTTCATAATTCCATCTATGTCCATTCCTTTTAGGAAACACTGGTTGTTTTCTTAAAAAAAGAAAAGGTTTAAATCTTTTGTTTTTTTCCACAACTCTTGGGGATTCTCTGGTTGTTGGACCAAGTTGTGGGGTTAGCTTTACCTAACAATAATACAAATATTCTATATAGGATTAAAACTTCACAGTAAAAAGTAGCAAAATGACTCCCTAAGGAATGTGTAGCCACCAGTTTAAAGGACAGCAGAAATATACTGGACTTATCTCATAGGATAGGGACAGTTGTGCTTTTTTAATTCACATCGATTGAACATGCTTTCTTATAATTTTTTTTAATGTTTATTTATTTGTTAGAGGGAGAGAGAGAGACAGAGCATGAGCGGGGGAGGGGCAGAGACAAAGGGAAACACAGTATCCGAAGCAGACTCCGGGCTCTGAGCTGTGAGCTGTCAGCACAGAGCCTGACGCGGGGCTCAAACTCATGAACTCCAAGATCATGACCTGAGTCAAAGTCAGACACTTAACCGACTGAGCCACCCAGGCGCCCCTGTAATTTTTCAGTAAATTTCCACCATCTTAGAATTTGACTCATAAAGGTATAAATTGTAAGACCTTCCCTCTTACCTGAAGTAATATGTACGTAGCATTCAGAACAACTTTTCTATAAGAAGACTCTACACCTCCCACACTGTGTTTATCTTCCAGTTCTAGAACTCCCAGAATAACGAGACTTTGCATTGGTGGAATATCTGTGTCTGCCACAATCCATGTTCCTATAAAACAATACTTTATTATGAGAAATATAACATAATCCATAGACTATTGCTAATGGATTAAAACAACCTTATCAGTGAGCCCTTATCAGTGAACCCTTTCAAAGTCTGCAACCCTTTTGCCAGACGATGACTTATTTTTGTCTCTCCCAGGAAATCTACTATCCTTAAATCCACATGAAACCCAGAAGGCTGGGTCTGGTAACCAGGACACAATAATAGAATCCATCTCTTCACATTTGCATTTTCCCCAAGGTGCCCTGCTTAAAGGTGGAATGCTAACTATTGTTGTATCTATCCTAATGCCACGTAAACATAGGCATTTCATTTATTTATGTCTATGTACTTACCTTCAGGAATAATCACATTTGCCCCTGGTTGAGGTATGGTATAATTATTTTCTCGAGATGATTGCCAAAATGAGTCATTTGACCATAAGCTGAAAAGAGAAGAGAAATAATTCCGTTAAGTATTATCTCTATATACTTAATGATCATCACCTTAGGGTGTACCACTATATGAGATGTTTTGGGGATGACAGAACGCAAGTTAGAGACTTTATATTGTCACTAAGTAGGCAAGTTGATATGCACAACTGGTAGAATACTCAACACATATGATTACACATACAGCTTTTTTTTCTCCTGGAAGAAAACTTCCTTTCCACCTACAATCTGAGTTGTTTTTTCTCCCACTAAATCCTCACATTGTGATACCCTAATTTTGGCTAAGATGTAAAGTATTTAATTTCTTTAAAGATTTTACATGGTAGAAGGGCACCTGGGTGGCTCAGTCGGTTGAGCGTCTGACATTGGCTCAGGACTTAATCTCACAGCTCCTGGGTTTGAGTCCCATGTCGGGCTCTGTGCTGACAGCTCAGAGCCTGGAGTCTGCTTCAGAATCTGTGTCTCCCTCTCTCCCTGACCCTCCCCTGCTCATGCTCTGTGTATGTCTCTCTCTCAAAAATAAACATTCAACATTTTTTAAAAACATTTCACATGGTAGAAAGTGAAAAGAAATGCATCCTGGGGCACCTGGGTAGCTTAGTAGGTTAAGCACCCAACTCTTGATTTCAGCTCACGTCATGATCTCACAGTTGTGAGGCTGAGCCTCGCATCAGTCTCTGCGCTGAGCATGAGGCCTGCTTGAGATTCTCTCTCTCTCTCTCTCTCTCTCTCTTTCTCTCTGACCCTCTCCGGCTTGCTCTCTCTCCCTTTCTCTATCTCTCAAAAAATAACATAAAATATTTTTTTTAAAAGAAAAGAAATGCCTCCTTTGTCCCTTTAAAGCCACTTACCTATGGCGCTACTGCTGGGGAAAGAGGAAAGAAGACATGGTCAGCTAGATTCTGTGAAGGAAGCGATGGAATTGGCGATGTGAAATGGCAAGATTGAGTCAATGGGGGTAAGCCCCTGGGCTGGGGGCAGAGCTGGCAGGTGTATAACCAGAGCGAGGGTTATGTTAAACTGAAATAGATATAAAAAGTGCTTTGGGGGAGAGGCAACCTCCTTTTTCATCACTATGCTTTCTAGAAACCACCTCAGTCCAAATTGTTGTAAAGAATATTATTATAAATTTGATGATATTTTCCCACTGGAAAACATTCACAGTCAGAGGTTGCTTCCTTAACCTCTAGTAAAAAAATTTTTAATTCTATGATTCTAATTCTGGAATTCGACAAACGGGTAAATATACACTTTGGTTAAAAGTGTACTTGTATTATGCAACTAAATTACTAAGTTGTATCATTAAGAAATGTGTTAATCAAAAATTGTCTTATAAATATTTATTTTAATAATTTTAAAAGAAGGTTAGCAGTTAACTTAGACTTACAATAGTACCTTATTATTCATGAAGCAATTTTAGGGAAGGTTTGTTTAAGGTTGTACTGTTCTAACTAAGCACCCTGACCCGCATTGTACAGACTGTAATTGATTGTATCTAGCTTTTCTCAAGATTAATAGCCTTTCATTCTTAGCCCACCAGCACTATACCATGCATTTCATACATTCTTCTACTTACTGCTCATTGTTATAACCAATAAAGCCTAATACTTCTTAAACTAAGCAGATACGTGTTGAATAACTAGAGCTTTACATCCTAAACCTGAGGAACCAACTCTGGATCAAGATTTTGTTTGTTTTCACTGATAGTATTATCTGCACAGTATTAACTAACAAATCCAATTACAGTTATTTCTACAGAGCAGAACCCACACTACGCAGGGGGAAAACTCTATGCTAAGCCATATACACGTAGCATAACAACATATTCCTCTATCACATTCTGGTCTAGACCGATCTAAATCTATTAGGTGAGTCATAATAAACATTAATCAAATTTTCAATAATTTTATCTACCTTACAGTACATGAGGGCTTTTTGGTCAATAACTTTGGTGGCCCATGTCTCTTACAATGCTCTCTAGAATCTTTTCATGAGCCTTTCTGCTTTCTCCACTGTCAATCTGTAATGTTGACAGACTAGCAAAAGTGATCTTTCCGAAATGCAATTTGGAGTATGTTACTTCTCAGCTAAAAAGCATTTAAAAGCTTCTATTGCTTAATACTAACTGCCGGCTTGAGCTGAATGGTCTGATTTCTACCTGTTTCCAACAACATTTCCAGGCCACTCTCCTCTGCTCACCAGGGTCCAGCCATGCTGATTTTCTCTCTGTTCCTGGATATGCCACCCTCTTTCCCACTGCAGGGTCTCTGCCCTAGATGCCTCCTAGGCCCAGAACACTGCTCTCCCACCGTTCCCACCCTTTGGCTCTCAGCTGGAATGGCCCCTCCTTTCTAACCACCCCACCCAAAGTGGGTCCCTGCTATGCTGCTCCCTGCCCAGCCCCTGCCCACTGCCCTTATAGCCTTTATTACAATGTACACCCGTGTGCTTTATGTTTGCTTGCTTCTGTTGGCATCTGTCTCTGAATAGAACGTGAGGGCAGCGAGGGCAGGGACCACATCTATGTTTTTTACAATGGACTCCCCACGCTCAGCACAGTGCCTGGGGCACAGCAGGTGCTCAGCACGTATATGTTTTTTAATGATTGGATTGATATATAAACAAAGTCAATTATTCTTTTGTATAATAGTTACTGTAGTATCTCTATATTTTGAAATATAAATTCACCTAATAAAAAATATTGAGTTGTACCTGATGCATAGTAGTAGGCTCTGAAGTGCCCACCGAATCTTAGCTTTTATCATCACTGACATTATTTTTAAGATTCTTATTTGGCCATAAAGGATACAAATATACAAATATTAAATCAGGATCATACCTTTAAGGGCCTTAAAGACTAGTATAATCACCACATACTAGTACCAAGATGTACGGTAATTACTATAATACAAGGTAGAGATGATTCACATGAGAAATAAAGGTAAAGGGCTATGTAAATTTCAAAGATAGAAAAATTATTTTTAACTGGAAGAATTAACATATATGAGGAAATCAAACATTTAAACTATTTAAAAAATTTTTTGGGGGCGCCTGGGTGTCTCAGTCGGTTGGGCCTCTGACTTCGGCTCAGGTCAGATCTCACGTTCGTGGGTTCAAGCCCCGCGTCGGGCTCTGTGCTGGCAGCTAGCTCAGAGCCTGGAGCCTGCTTTGTGTTCCGTGCCTCCTTCTCTCTCTGCCCCTCCCCCTCTCATGCTCTGTCTCTCTCTGTATCAAAAATTAATAAAACATTAAAAAAATTTTTTTAACATTTATTATTGAAAGACAGAGAGAGACAGAACATGAGCTGGGGAGGGGCAGAAAGAGGGGGGGACACGGAGTCTGAACTAAAATTAAATAAGTTGTATTACAAGATTGGTCCATGATAGTTATTCTAGAAAAAGAGACACCCCTGTTAAGAAAGCATTGGATGAAGGAGGAGAATTAGTTTCTGGGGCTATTCTGGAAGTGTCATCAAAAGTTTTGGGATCTTGCATAATTCACTAAGGTCACTGGCATCAGCTTCCTCACCTAATATAGTAATGGACTTGGCCTAACACTCCATATCTAACTTCTGTAAGTCTGAGATTACCTGTAACATTCACACATAATTTTTGTGAGACGGATTTTCCACTTCCTCATCAGGGTGGTTATAAGGCCCAGGTGAAGTAACGAGTGTGGGCGTGCCGGGTGACTTACAAGGTGTCATGCAGGCCCAGGGCATTATTCTTTCAGCCAAGAGTGAGGTGTAAAAAGAGGTCAGTCAAGTTCTATCAAAGGTATTAACAAACAAAAGGCCTACATACTTATATGAGGCTGGTCGTTTCCTGGGAATTGGTTTTATTGCTGGGGGATGTACAGGAAAGCAATCCTGGAGGATGCAGCAGTAAGCTTGGAAATTAATAACAACATCTTTCACATCAGGATCCAGGGTCCCAGAAATGGGCTGGCTCTGCTGAAGGTCATTTCTTCCTGACACTGAAAGTAAAGGAAAGTTTTTAAATGAATATGATGATCAGGGCACCTGGGTGGCTCTAGTTGGTCAAGGGCTTCAGCTTAGTTTGCCTTCAGCTCAGTTCCTGATCTCAGGGTTTATGAGTTTGAGCCCCGCATCAGGCTCCCTGCTGTCAGTGTGGAGCCTGCTTTGGATCCTCTGTCTCCCTCTCTCTCCCTCCTCCCATTTGCGCTCTTTCTCAAAAATAAACATTTTTTTTAAAAAATAGAAAAAAAATAAATTCATATGATTATTAGAGAACTTTAATGTAGACAAAGCCATGAGAACTTGAAAATAGTCTTCAGATAGTTTGGTAGAGCTCAAATGTATGCAATACATATGGAAAAATTCTGATGAAATAAATGTACATGTCTTATTGAGAAGCAGTCAATCAAAATATCTTGACAAAACAAGTATTTTGGAACTCAAAATGGATTCTTAAATATTTATAATTGCCTAAAACAATAAAAGAATAAAAATGGAAACAAAATATTTGACAGCTTCCTTTGTACTCATTTCCTCTAATTTTGTGAAAGAAATGTCAGGGCCATTTGTAACAGGGTTGGCGTTATCTCCAAACATAAAACATAAGTTCTGGGGCGCCTGGGTGGCTCAGTCAGTTGAGCATCCAATTCTTAATTTCAGCTCAGGTCACGATCACAGGGTTGTGGAATTGAGCCCTGTGTAAGACTCCGTGCTGAGCGTGGAGCCTGCTTGAGATTCTCTCTCTCTCTCTCTCTCTCTCTCTCTCTCTCTCTCTGCCTCTCTCCCCTACTCAGTTTCTCTCTCTTAAATAAATAAATAAATAATAAATGAAATATTTAAACATTTCTTTTAAAAACTAAAATGTAAGTTCTTAATTCAACTCAAGGCATTTTTCAACGTAATTTAGTCTCTAATCCTTTCATACAGCAAACATGTCTTCAATCCTGCCACATACAAGGCACTGTATGACATATTTGCCCATTAAAGAGTTTCTCTTCCTTTCGACAACGCATTAGAACCACTCTTGCCCAGTGAACACATACCCAAGTAGTAAAGAGTACTTGTGTTTGCTTCAAGGTGCCAGTCTCCATTCTTGCTAGTATTCCAACTCAGTGGATTTGAAGAGCCATTCCTCATATCCAGAACATTAAACATATCAGGGCTTTGAGTGAAGTTATGAGATATGATTACATAGTCTTCTTCCTATAAAAGTTTTCCCCGAAATATGATTTCTTTTATGTGTTAATATCCTGCATAATATACATTGATTTTTATGACATATAACTAGCCCTCATATTAAGACTTAAGTTTTAGTTTTAATTTGTCACCTTGCATTCATGTTTTGTTTAGCAACATTTTACACATTTATGGAAATAATGCTACCTATATCCTAAGGCAACAAATGCCTTTCTCTCTCTCTCTCTGCATACACATACACATACACATATTTAGAGAATATTTTATCTCTATAATGTCTGAAACATTTAAAACAATGATAGGTATTGTTTTTGGCTATACATATGTAGTATAAGCCGAAGAATATGAATCCCAGTTCAGGACACTGGTTACTACTAGAGGTGGAAAGTAGGGGAATGAGATTAGGGTAAGCCACACAGGGAACTTCCACTTCTTTCTTTAAAAAAAAAAAACAAAAGTAAATATTCACAGAATGTTAGATTCAGATAGATCTAGATGGTAGGCATAAAGGACTTGGCCTGCTGTTTTTTGTGTTTGGTACATAAAAAAAGAAATTATAGGGGCGCCTGGGTGGTTCAGTCCATTAAGCAATTCAACTTTGGCTCAGGTCAGGATCTTGTAGTCTGTGGGTTCAAGCCTGGCATCGGACTCTGTGCTGACAGCTGAGGGCCTGGAGCCTGCTCCAGATTTTGTGTCTCCCTCTCTCTCTCTGCCCCTCCCCTGCTCTTGCCCTCTCTCTCTTCTCTCAAAAATAAATAAACATTAAAAACAATTTTAGAAATAATACAAATTATAAACCTTTTAACTGGTACCTGGAACATCATAAGCACTTAATAAATACTAGTTCTTATTATGGTAATAACAAAAGGACATCAGCTTCGTACTACGGGAATACGGCCGAGATTGTTGACTTCTGATTCCTACACAAGGTTTCTTTTTTTGGCTTGCCGCTTATGTAGGGTGGGTCATGAAGTGGGGGCAGGTCAGGATGTGAGGCGAGCACCTTCCATGCTGCATTCATGTTATATGCAATCATAATTACTAGAAGATGAATTTTATAGCTCTTTGTTTACCTTAAATCCATAGAATGTTGATGTATAGGATATGTTGGTTACGTGATCTACATCTTTAAAATACCAGTTAATGTGCTTTGCATTTGGAATCAGAGCCATCCATCCAGACATGTGAGTCAGTCGTTTCTTCTGAAAGGGAACAATGCTTGTGCCTGTAACAAAATGTAAAACAACCAGAAAATCGTGATCTCTATCTCTAGAAAATTCCTCTTTTTACCAAGAAGAGCAAATGTGAAATATTAGCCTAGCCAACAGAAGTCTGTGTAGAAGTCAGTATAGCATTTCATTACTTATGTTCTTAGGTTCTTATGTCTTTGTTAACCGAAGGCACCAATGTTTAATATTCCACTTAGCTGAAATACAAAATGCTTTCTCACTTGGAATTCTGAATTGAGATGGCATCGTTATTCCTTAGGGAAAGATAAAATTCAAACATGATGTTGATTTTGACTATGACAAAAGTGCTTAAAAATATTAACACAGTTCTTTAAATATTATTGGTCTAAAATATAATTCTGTCGTGGGGCCCCCAGGAGGCTCAGTCAGTCAAGTGTCTGACTCTTGATTTTGGTTCAGGTCATGATCTCATGGTTCCTGATTTAAAGCTGTTAAGGATCTAGGCTACCGCCACAGTTATCACCAACACCGGCCATGATACCCTGAATTTTGTGAATGACAAACCTGGAACCTAAACTACCTCTTATGAGAAAAAATATTTAATTCAACAATGCTTGTTCATGAGAAAGTGCTGAACAACTTCAGCTGAAGATGTGAAAAGATTTCTTACAATATAAAGAAGAGATCTATGATTAATTGCTCATATGCAGTTTTTTCCTATCCCTTCCCTCTCTCTTATCGTCTCTGACTGAACTTTATGTTAACTTCGCAAACTCTTCTCTTACAAATTTAGGAAGAGGAAGCTAGAAGAAAGACTATAAAATAAACTCTCATCCTTTTTCTTTGGAGAATAGGGCAAAATTTTCCAGTATTAAGGAGAAACAAATTCATTAATTCTTAGGCTTGTGAATTAGCATTGCATTTAAAAAGGCCATGAGCCCTAAAAATATACAGTTCCAAACGACCTGCAATGTATGAGAAGAACTATGATGGTTTGAATTATTCAGCAAGGATTCATTCTTCTCTGTTCCTTGAGTGCAGAGGAGACTGCCCAGGCCTGTTGATGTTAGGTGCCCAGACAATCAGAACCCTTTGAAAAGTGCTTGCTGAGTGAGGCTTGCCCTTGCAATGCAGGCAGCCTGCCCCAGGGAGCTGGCTCTCCTTTCAGCCTGCGCCCTGGAACAACCTGAATTCCGCTGTTGGGGAGGAGCAAAGCCCACGGGCTCCTCACCTTCAAGCAAAGCATCTTAGCTGAGCACAGCCAAGATCATCCAACCCCTAGTCCTCCCCCCCCCCCCCCCCCCCATGAGAGTGAAAACAAATTATTGTAGATTTAAGCTATTAAGCTTGGGGATAGTCTATCAGGAAGCAATAGCTGATTTAGATAAGACTTCATGAAAATCATCCACAACCTCTAGAATTTGCTCTATGTTTGGCAGAATCAACCTCCACCAAAGTTTTCTGATGCATGGAATTAGACTTTGGGCTGTATTTCCTTCATAATTGTTTTGTAAATAAAAGTAATTATCATTTTTAAAAGTTCTTTGTGTTTCCTTAATTTTTTTTTTCAGATGCACTCATTTTCAGTATGTTGATTTTAAGCATCTGGACTGAAATTTGAAGTTGATATTAAAAAAAATAGTATCATTAAGAGTCAGTGTCTCAGATTAATTTGCCATCTGGTCTATAGTAGCACTAACAGTGTCAAAAATTAATTTGCCATCTGGTCTAACTTTACATATAAATTCTATATATTCGTACATATATGCATAAAGATACATCGCCATGTATGAGACACTTTGATAAAGATACTTTGATAAAGATATCTAAAGATATACGTAAAATTACATCAAATTTCATTTCCCACCGTTCTAGTATATTTTTTGAACTTTTTATTCATTTAGTATATATATAAAATGAAAACAAGTGATCTTTTTTTCTGTTTTTAATTTTTAGTACTAAATCATTTTATTTGGATTTAATGGAGATAAAATAAAAATAGTCAAATTTGTGTGACTATGAAAATGGATTTATTTTTTATGTCACATTATAAAGGAAAATGCCTGGCATGATGTTTCTTCTACTCTGTAATTTGGTCTGAGTACTACAACTAATTCCATTGTAATTCAATGCTCACTGAGTCTCTACTATTTGCAACGTCTTGTATTGAGTAATGTGGGTGACAGAAAGATAAATGTATAGACTTGCCACCAAAGTGTTCAGTTTAGTAATTAAATAAAAATCTTCATTCCTGAAAGGATCAGGCAAAATTAGGCACAGAGAGACTTCATAAGCAAGCTATAGTCTCATAAACTCAGAAATATTAGACTTCTTAAATCAAAAATAAAAACACAAACAGGGCACCTGGGTGGCTCTGTCATTTAAGCATCCTACTCTTGGTTCCGGCTCAAGTCATGATCTCACTGTTCGTGGATTTGAGCCCTACGTTGGGCTCCACTCTCACAGCATGGAACCTACTTGCGATTCTCTCTCCTTCTCTCTGCCCCTCCCCCACTCTTTTTCTCTTTCAAATAAACTTTAAAAAACACAAATAAAAACTTCTCTCTAAAATCATCACTACCACCACCACTAATAACACAAAAAAAATCAACAATCACCTAAAACAAACCTAGAGACTTATAATGTTTAAATATTACTGCTAAAATTAAATAATTAAAGACATACATTTTTTTATCATGCTGTATATTTAAAATAATTTACTCAGTGGCTTGTATATCTTTGAGTCCTCTGTAAAATAATCTTAGACCATGTTTTATAAAAAACTAATGTTCGGTCAACTCACAGTATGTCATAAGGTATTTGGAGATATGATTAAAAGTTTTATCATAAGTATTGGTACATAATAATGGGAAATATTAATGTATTATCTCACCAGATAAAACAACCTCATTTGATTTTGATGTTTTGGGTTTTTTTGTTTTAGCTTATCTGTTTTTAATTGGAAGAAAACATTTGTAGATACTCTGCTTTGTGGGGGAATAGGCTTAGGAATTCCCCCCGGCCTATACCAATGGGTTAACAAGGCGTAGAGAAATAAAAAGCCATAGTATGATCACACCCAAGTTTGGGCAAACATGATTGGCACCCCAAGAATAGGACAGTGTAAAGGTATCCCAAGAATAAGGGGGTACTGAACCGCAAAGATAGAGAAGAGAGGGACGGGCAAAGTCCCAAGATAGGAATGGGGGCAAAGGCTCCCATTATAAAGGTATGTGAGGTAAGCAAGATTCGGCATGCAGGGCAAAATGCCCCCCGATTTAGTACTATAGCGGAGAAGCTGCTGTCACAGAATAGGGCCAGGTGGGGCAAAACAAGTAAATGGGACTATAGACCACTGCGCTGCAGGGGAAACAGCCCAGAGCGGAGATGGGAAACCAAAGAAAAAGTGTCTTGTTAACCTTGAGATTATTTCCCCCTATCTGTCTTCTTCCCTCGGCTAGCTAAGATAAACAGGCACGCTGCCTCCTATGGTTGTTAACAACCATCTGCCCATCTGCCGGTGCCTAGATTTTGTCTTATATTGACCCAAATCCCCAAACTATATCTTCAAAAAACGCTGTTTCTTTGTCTCTTTATGAATGCCCATCACGTTTGTAAGCCTTCTGATCTTGATAAATATGGGGCAAGGACCCTTATTTGGGGCTCTTGTCCTTTCCTGGACATGAGCCATCTCTCTCTTATTTCTTAATCCTACATCCTGCTCTCTTGCTAAGAGAGAACTTTAGACGCAGAGTCTACGACACTGATTAAAATATTGTTTATTGTACCACAGTTTCTCTAAAAGTTTAAGTAATGTTGCTCCATTTTGGACATCTGGAAATCAGAAGAAAAGGAACGGCTATGGAATTCATGTTATTAAGCCATTAAGTGGGCATACCCATTACTCAGAGAGTTACTGTATGACCTTTTCAATTCATAGGAGGAAGAAACTCTAGTTAGAATGTTTTAAAGTTAAATATAATAACTGATAACATCATAATAAATGATAAAAGAGTTGCTTCATGTTTTCTCTGCAGACCCACTGTCCACCATTCTCCATGAGTTTGGACAGTGGAGAGCGGAGGAAGAAGAGAGGCAGAGAGGAGTGTGTAATGAGTTACCTATTCCCCTGACTCCCTCTCTGTGAGGACGTAGGGGGTCCTCGGTGGGCTCCTGCATGTCTCAACCAAAGGGCACATCCCCATTTAACTAGCTTGTTTGGCTAGCGCAAATGCCAGAGGGATCATGAATAATGACAGCAAATTAATGCAACCGAGTCAGTAATGATGTCACGCTCATCTGATATTCCAGGTATGGTATCATCACTAAAACAAATCAGGTAACCAATACTCCCTGGCACCTGGTAGACAGCTGTTGACGTAGCAAATGCTTCCCCTGTCCCATTTCAATCAACAAAGATAATCAAAAGGTCCTGCCTTCACTGGCAGGGACAACAGCGTATTTTTACCATCTTGCTCCAAGGACTATGTCAACTTTCCTAGTCTCTGTAGTAATATTATCTGGAGGTTCCTTGCGCAGCAGAACATCATGCAGTTATTCCACAGCCTCACATGCCCATTTTGGGTGCGTCAGTTGTTTCCTGCCTGGATGATGACTAATACAAATACTATACTCCTTCCATGTCCCAAACAGTGAGTGACAACTCAAAAAGATGATGCTGAAAATAGAAAAACATTTAGGTTACTAGTTAGACTATTATATTCCACTTACCAAAAGAGTCTGAGAGAACCACATCCTTTTCAAGCAGAGATACTGGAGAAGGCTTGTTGAAAGCCAAACGGTGGAAGCTGACCGAGGCGTCACAGACAGCCCCAGGGAACCCAACGCTCCACTCGGCTTCCTGTGTGCAGTGGGAAGGGTCCAGCAATGAGCTGTGTGGAATGACAGTGTGTCCTCTGTGACCTAGGAGATGGACACAAACAGCATGTTTCCTGTATCATGTTAGAAAACTAAAACACAAAACAACACCCCAAACTGTCTACAACTACATATAGCTACTGTGACCCATAGTACCAGTAACAAAATCTAAAAGTCCTGGTGATTTATTTTTTGGCATGGGGGAAGAGGGCCTCATATGGAGGCTTTGCAGTGGACTCTCTGGTCAGGGAGATCAGTGTAGATGTAGATGAAACACAGGATCTGAAGCATCCATGAGGGCCAAATAGTGATGGGAAGTAGGATAAGTAACTTATTCAAGGGCACACAGAAGGATCCAAATCCAGGCAGTCTGACCCTAGAGCCTGTACTCTTAACCAATGGACTGCCAGCTGCCATTAGATATCTAAGCTGAATTAGATAAACTAATAACGGTTACACGAAAGTTTTATAAATGAGAATCACACAAATGTTCTCCCTCTAAAACCCAAAGTTAGAACAAGAGTCAAGTCAACAACTATAGCTGAGAACTCAGTCTATTTGAATATTGAGATGAATCTTTTTCCATCTTACAAAGTTTCTCAAAAGGAAATTGTTAATATCTGTGGATTTAACTTGTTAATTATCTCTTAAAGAATTATGCAGAATCACACACATAATCTTTATGATCTTACTTAGACAAATATATCATTAAAGTGTGTAAAGACACTAAATTCTAGAAATTATTAATATTTACAGGAAATGTGGCATACGCTAAACTTGAAATGGTAATAAAATTTTTAACCTCCAAATCATGTTGAATTTTATTCTTCGGTTAACATATTCTTTGAACTGATTTCAAATTCAGAATTTAACGTGGTAAGAAAAGGGTTAGGGTGCCTGGGTGGCTCAGTTAATGATCTTATGGTTTGTGGGTTTGAGCCCCGCATCCGGCTCTGTGCTGACAGCTAACTCAGAGCCTGGAGCCTGCTTCAGATTCTGTGTCTCCCTCTCTCTCTGCCCCTCCCCTGCTCATGCTCTGTCTCTTGCTGTCTCTCAAAAATAAATAAACATTAAAAATTATTTAAAAAAAAGAAAAGGGTTAACAGCAGGCCTGTAATTTATTCCTTTCCTTCACAGGACATATCTAGTCTGCTTACATTGCTTATGTAAAGAAACCTGGAATATATATATGTTTATGGGGCATGATTGGGTTAGAGAATTTGGGTAATCATGTAAACAGTTTCTTATCTGTATAATTAACTGAATATAAAATTAATAAATGGAAACAATTTCCTTTTGTGGTCAATATTTCCATAAATGTTGCTCAAAATTGGCTGTCAATCCAAACCAAGTGCAAATGCAAAAAAAAAAAAAAAAAGGATATTTTTAAAGGCTACCCCTGACAATTTGGGCTTCCTCCAAATAAAGAGCATCTCATCTGTGCCTAGGACTGACCCATATCCTAAATCACTACTAAAATTTGGTGCTGGGTGAGATTTGTGATTCTTGTGAGTCTGCTTTGACAGTTCAGCTCTCTGTGTAACCACAAACATATTTCCAACGTATCTTATCAGAAATTAGAATATAACATTACCTGTAAGTGAACCATCAACGTCAATCAGCACCACTTCATGTTCCCACCGAAAGCCAGCCTTGTTTGGTGTGTGAAAATACTGGATGTCGACAAATTTTGCACTCCAACCTCCACATTTCTCATTACAAACTCCAGTGATGGACGTCACTCCCAAAGCTACACAGTTAGGACGGTTGAAGTTCATAAAGTGTACAGAAGACACAGTCAAGCCTTCGCTAAATGGGAGAACCAGGCCCCTCCTTGTGCAAAATGCAGACCCCATTCCCAGTTCATCAAGATGACCAACTATTTTGGCATTTTTAATCACTGCTCCATTGGTTTCACCCCATCCTCCAACATAAGGAGCCAGAATCCTCTTGGTCTCGATTCCAGACTCATAATTATTTACCATCACAAAGTTATGGAACTGAAGGGCTCCTCCATTGACCCATTCAGCTCCTTTTTCACAGTTCCAAGTAGTAAGTGAATTAAATATTGCAGGCACTGGCACTGTAGAAGTACAAGATCCTGTTTGCATGGGGAAATATTCTTCAAATATCCATAGTCCAAACCAACCTTGAGAATGAACAGTGTTGTTAAAGAATTCTCCAAGAGGAACTCTTTTCTGGCAGATGTTTTGGTCATAGGATGGCCCATCAGGGTGGTTGTTCATTCGGTACCAAAAGCCGAAGTGAGTGCCTCCAGCAGCTGCATTGTGTCGTATGGTGTTGTTTGGGTTGGTTACCCAAAATGCAGCTGGGGTCACATCATCATTCAAAAGACTAGTACTTTGCTGCACAAAGACTGCCAAGTTATATTGCAAAATATTGCCATGTTCAATACCATCTTCTATAAAAAATGCTCCTCCCTTGATATCATATATGATATTCCACTCAACCAGCAGGTGATGTGTGTTATGGATAGTAACAGCTCTGTTATAGGCCTGGTGAATTGCACAGCCTCTTACATACGATGTAAACTGCAAATCTCCAAGCAGGTGCCAATGAATTGGATATCGCCCCAGTCGGAAAGCCTGGCCAGCATGGAATATCTGTCAAGCCCAGAAATCATAGCTATTTAGTGATACACATAGTCTCATAATTTGCCTGGCTTATATTTTTCTTGTTTCAAAATAATATCCAATTCTATGTTAATTTTTGCCGATACATTTATATCTGCCATATTATTCATGTTTATCCTTCAAATCTGTTATTTGACCTTCAACCCACATTGTTTTATCCAATATATCACAGCGCATGCTTGTTACCAAATGAATGAATGAACAAAAGCCATCTTTGAATCTTCTGTTTTTCACCTCAGTCTATTACTAAACTTCCATGTTTGGCAATATACAACCTCTCAAAGATGTATTTTTCTCCTTCACTTTGATTCTTATTTAATAATAAGAGATATTTCTTGAATGTTTGCCAATTGCTAGATATTGTGCTGTGTTGTATATGCATGATTAATCTTTACCACAATCCTACGAGGTAGCCACTCATCACCCATTTAAACTCCATTAGGGTGGTCTGATTCTAGAGCCAGGGCTCTTATTAACCACTGTGCTGTGCTTTCTTTCAATGGGTCTGCAATCTAGTAATTTAATACAGAGGATACCAGTGTGTGAGAGTGTGTGCGCAAGTGTATGTGTAATATGATTCCATAAGGTTAGAAAAGAAAATGCTAGGGCATCTATTTATTTTCATTTTTCATCTAAAATAAAAAATTAGCTGTTACTAATAATACACAGATTGACCCTGACCTCACTTAGTCCGTATCTCAGATGTCACATATGTGTAACATATCCTAGGAAGTGGGAAGTTTCACAAAATACAGGTGTTGACGCTATACATTGTTTGCAGTCTGTTTCTAATTTAATAGATTTATAGATTTTATTATTCCTGTCAATCAATCTCTCCCTCCTTCCCTCCCTCCCTTCCTGCCTACGTTCCTTCCCTTCTCTTTTTTACTGAACACCTGATAAAAACTTTGCTAAACTATGATTATATAGACTGACTATGAGTAAGTTACAGAGAGGCTCCTAATCTCTTGGGGATAACTTGCATACGTATTCATTTTTTTCATATATTAGTTCAATTAATAATCAGATGAGAACCTGCTGTATGCCAAGCACTGTTTCAGCTACAGGAGAATTAGGAGAAAACCAGAAAGACAGAATCTCTAACCTAATTGGGTTTATGTTTTAAGGAAAGAGATTGAAAATAGATATATGTCAGGAGCTATGAGTAAATAAAGGAAAACAGGCTTGGACAGTTATTTCAAATAAAGACAGTAAGGAAAAGTCTCTCTTAAGAGAGGACATTTGAGAAAGACACCTGACCGAAACGAATGTGAACCATACAAGCATTTGGTGGAGGAGCATTCCAAGCAAAAAGAAGAGCAAACACAAAGAACCTGAGACAGAAATGTGCTTCACAAGGAGGCCCATGAGCTAGCATGGCATGAGCTAATGTGGAGTCATAGGAGATAAAGTCAGAAGCCAGCTGGGGGCAGATTGTGTGGGTCCGATGGGAATGACTTGGGCTTTTTGTTTTAGGTGTAATATGAAGCCACTGAACAGGGAGAAGCAAGACCTGATCTATACTTTAAAAAGTGATTTGGCTGTGGTGTGGAGAGAGACTGGATGCAGGTCATCAGATTTTGTGGGCTGTGTGGGTAGAACGTGTTGGTGTATTTGATGTGGGGTGTGAGAAAAATAGAGAACCAAAATTTTGGCATGATTAAATGGGAGAGTAATTGGTTGCATCAAAATTGTCTGTTTACTTCTCTGTCTCCTCAACCAAATCATAAGCAGCATCTTGTCAACACCAGGAATTCAGTGCCTAGACATTGCGAGGATAACTTTCAGCAAACCGCTGTGATTTAGTAACAATGCCTCTTACCTCTACGTATTCTATTCTTCCAATGACCATGTTAGCACCAGGGACGGGAGCATGAAACATAATGCAGCCTCCAAACTGGTCACTTCCTATTTCTTCTCCAAACTTTCCTTGGAAGCACGTCTGTGTAGCAAATTCACCTTGAAAAATATTTTTGAAGACATCATAAAGAAAAACCGTGGCAACATCCTTTATTATATCGGTGCCCCCATACCTAACTGTATCTTTTTATTCATATATAATTTTAATGCCATCCTGGGATATAATTATTTGCATTCACATCATTTCCTCCTCTAAAGAATAAGAAAGGTAAGTACCTTATCCTGCTCACCTTTGCATTCCCTAAGGTGCCTATTACAGCATTTTTCAAAGATACTAAATAAATATTTGAATGTTTGAACTAATTCTAATAAAGGTATTTTGTCTTATTATCTCTGAAGCTTTGCCCCAAGATTTGGAGATTAACTTAATGTAAATCTTACATTTGTATAGCACTAGAATATGCGTATTGTCACTTAATTCCTATAACTTTAATACGTGGGAAGAACAGGAAATATTCTTATTTTAAACAGGATGGTATTAGGTTTCATGAACTGGAATCGAAATGTAGGTTATTTGACACTGAATCCAGAATCTTTTCTAATATAACTCATTGAAGAAAAGGCTATGTTTAAATTGTATTTTTTAATATTTAACTATATATCAGATTGTAATGGTATTAGTTATTACATAAAAGTTATCTACCTATCAATCTATCATCTCTCTATGTACATACACACACATGCACACACAGGCACACATATAAGAACTGTTGTAAACTGTGGAATCATTCCTGTCTAATGATACTTGAATGGAAAAGACCCATGTCACTGCAGGACCAAAGTGATTAATTGCTATTGCTGGACTCCCTGGCCACCCCAATGCCCTGTCCCAGAGACCACACAGGCCTGTATTGAGGTGGAGTCCCCATCAGTCTGTGTCCTAGAATCATTACAATGAGCATATTGGACACATGCGACATGAGTGAGAAATAAACCTTTCTCATTTTAAAGCACTGCCATTTGAGGCTTATTTATTACTAGAGCATAACCTAGTCCAGCAGTTTTCAAATGAGGGGGATTTTTCTCCCAGGGAGCATTTTTGTAATATCTGGAAATAATTTAAGCCGACACACTCAGGTTGCTGAAATTACCAGTGTCGAATCCATCGGGACATGCTGGAATTTTGTGATTCCACTCCATAGTATCAGATCCTCTTATTAAAATATTCCTTGTAAGAAGTCCCACTTCTGCTCTTGCTTCAAACAGAGTTCCATCAGGGAGTGTGACGGTGATTCCCAAGTGTGTGTAATTCAGCGGGTCAGTCAGCTCTACGTTTGTACCATCAGCAGATACGGATGCAATGGTCCGTTTTTCATTCTCTCGTTGACTGTGTCTGTAAAAATTTCAATAAAAAACTTTCCAAATGAATCTAAATTGACATAATCTTGTTTTAGTGCATTTGTTTTATGCTCTTTGAACACTCCATCTGTAAACTAGGCCATTTTTTAATGACTTACAATATTCTGAATGAAGTGAATTTGAAAATGGTGCTTAACTCTTTCTTAGAGTAACTGGTAAATTTTACAAACAGATTTCAATAAATATTTTCCAAGTGCTGCAACTGTTTAGAGAACTATACTAATTCCTAATTTCACATGAGCTATTCATTTACAGCTTTAAAGATCACTCTCAGTGGTCCTCAACTGAGAATGATTATATCCACCCATAAGACATTTGGCAATGCTGGACACATCTTTAGCTGTCATAACGGGAGGTCCTACCAGCGTCTAGAGGGGCGTGGCCATGGATATTTCTAAACATCATATAATGCACAGGACTGCCCCCTACAAGAAAGACTTGTCAGGTGCAAAGTGTCAGCAGTGCTGAGGTTGATAAGCCCTTACAAAGAGAAGCCATTGGAAGTTCTGGGGTAGGGAAAAGAAAAGACTGAGGGGAAGTATATGAGGTCTCATTTCTACCACTTCTTCAAAACACCTCCAATTCCAGCCACAATGAAACGACCTATCACTTCTACAATATACTCATTCATGTAGAAAACCAGCAAGACACTCAATACATGAATGAGTATATTATAGAAGTGATAAGTCCTTTCATTGTGGCTGGAATTGGTGGTATTTCAGTCATTTAGCAAACACTTATTGAGTGTCTCACTGATTTTCTAGGCACCAAGCAAAGGATGCGAAGTAGACAGTACCCCTGACTTTATGGAGACATGTGTGCCCGTGCCTGGCCGAACATTACCTGCTGAAGAGTGTGGTCGGGGCTGTCAACAGAGGTAAGCTTAGGGGAGTTATTTCTGTGTCTTTCTGACCTTCCCTTTTGACTCTTCTCTCCCCTGGCAAGTTTTTTTTCTCCTTTCAATACCACTACAAATGACAATGTCACATGTGAACTAGGTGAAAAGACACCTCTCCCGACTTTCCTAGCCCTTCTTCAGGATTCCCAGCACTCTGTGCCGCCAGCCCTGGCAGGGCTCACCAGCGCCACACTGAGGCAGGCATGGCTGCTGTGGCTCTCCTGTCTGCTTCTCCGTCCTTTCCACTATGTGGCTGCTCCTTCAGGTGGGGCCCCCAGAGGCTAAGTCATTTTGTACTAAATGCTGAGCGTTTAGTACAGCACCTGCCACAACTCAATAACAGTGTTGGATTGATTGAACTAATTAATGTAGAATGAATTAGAGAGGGGAGAAAAACAGAGGAATGGAGCCCAGATAGGAAGGTGATGTAGTATTCCAGGTATGAGGGACAGAGTCTAAATTAAACTAGGAGCAGGAAAACGTGATGGAAGAGACATTTCAAGGGCAGAGCCCAAAGAACTTGGAGATGTGCAGGGAGTCATGGATAATGATCGTCAGAAAGTCACTAGGAAAGCTTTTGTGAAGATCAAAACTACACTGTAAGGGCTTAAGAGGAAAGAAATGGATAACAAAAATGCAATGGAAAAATGGGCTAATATTTAAGCAAATTAATAATTATTTTCAACAGGATGAAAGCAGCTAGTAAAAAGATAAGAGAATAAAGTGGTTTTTCAAGATGGTGAGTGGATGGAGAAAGTCACAAGTAGGAAAGACTCAGGGAAGGAATTGTGGGGAAAGGAAGCCACAGGAGGTGAGGATTAAGGAGCTAAGGGTTACGTCAGCAGCATGTGATCCCCTAGGAGGTATAGAAAAGGAATTTAGGCTGGCCTCGCCCAAATTCTCTTGGATTCAGATCATACATAGATTTCTTTAGAAAAGAAGGTTCTACAAAGCATTTTTATGTGCTATGTGTACCTGAACACACTTTTTATTCCTTTGTAATCATACTTTGAGCCCATTCCACGCTAAGTGTCTACACATACTCACTCATTTAATTCTTACAATAACTCTGACATAGATGCTATTAGCGTTCTGGTTTTCCTGAACACAGAGAGCTGAGACACCATGACTGCGGGCCTGGCAAGTGGTAGTGCTGGGAAGTGGGTCCAGGCTGACTAATTTTAGAAGCAGTTTTCTCAACCACCTGCTTTACAAATTCTCAAATACAACCTATGAATGAGATAGTAAACAATGAGTTAAGTTTGGTGGGAAACGTCTTAATTTTTGTTCCTTAAAATTAAATATCCCTAAGCTAAATTCTAAACTTACCCTTTTATTTCATACAGAAAAGCTATAAACAAAAACTTTCCATTCTATTAGGAAGCCCTGTCATTTTGCTGCTTTTCATTTTGCCATTATGTAATTAAAATTTCTTCCAAAGGCCGGGGGAAAAAAGGGCACTTATAAAGCTAAGTATATATTTAACTCTTCCTAACATCTGCAAGTCTATTTTTAACTTGGAAAATGGCAAACTCAAAATGCCATCTTGAATTTTAATTCTAACTTGAGTCACGACCTTAACATAATTTAGCTGTTTCTTATCATAAATTACTACTTGTTACCTGATAAGCACGACTATATCCAATTTTGCTATTACCCATAATTTGAAAAATGAAGCAAAACTAAAGCTCCTCTTGCTCCCTTTCCCCACCAATATTCTTGGTGTAGCTATATTATTTTTATTCTTTTTATTTCTTGTTTGCTAATATATGTAATTAAGCAGAATTAAGGGTCATAGGCTGTTTCAATTGTAAAATGTCAGACATGTAAAAGGTCATGTTAATCATCACTCAATCTGTAATAATTTCTTCTCTTTGATTCGATCATTACTAACAATCTTGCTCCCTGGGAACCACTACCAAGAGTGTTCTTCAGTGACCCCAAATAAAGCAGCTCATTTACATTTTTGCATTCATTAATGTATTTAACTAAAGCTCTAAGTCAGAGTTTCTAAGTGACTTAATAGCAGAATGCTTTTTTAGGAGTAAAATCTTACATGGAATCTAACTGAAAAACAACTAAAATATTTCATTAGTATACATTTTATAGGTTCAAATTTATACCTTTTCCTATTGTAAATTAATCACTGAAAACAACACACTGGTGTTCAGGCGTTCAACCTAATGTTAACATTTAGCAAATACATACTTGGCCATTTATATTTCTTTATTAGAGATTTCAAATTTAAATCAAATAGTCGTAGACCTTCTAGACCATCCCTCTTTTGCAGAGTTAGAAAAAAAAATCTGTTCGAAATCTAAGTTATCATGCCCGGAAGACATCATACCTGTGACCTGTGCTTGCGATTACAATCTGATCTCCTGGTTTCCAAGTTACAGCTTCTTGTAAAATCACTGTCCTTTCCCCTGCCTCTGCCGTATGAGCCAGACGAGTCCAGATCACAGGAACCGGCCGACCTGGAGCCAACAGACACACTGAGCATTTATTTATTTTTTTTAATTTTTAAATTAATGTTTATTTATTTTTGAGAAAGAGAGAGATTGACAAAGCGCGAGCAGGGGAGGGGCAGAGAGAGAGGGAGATACAGAATCCGAAGCAGGTTCCAGGCTCTGAGCTGTCAGCACAGAGCCTGATGTGGGGCGCGAACTCACTGACTGTGAGATTATCAACTGAGCCGAAGTCGAACGCTCAACCAACTGAGGCACCCAGGCACCCCCAAACTGAGTATTTCTTAGGGTGCGTTTTCTTGCATAGTGAAAGCTTTATGTGTTTTTAATATTTGGAGATCCAGAGGAACAAGGAGGGGGTATACAAAGACAGGAGAAGCTTAGCAAGTTTTCGTTTAGAGAGTTGTCAGGAGGGTTATCTCTGGTGCTCTGGCGAGCATCTCCTGGACCAACTCCCCAGGCCCTTTGGCTGCCCTACCATGCAGATCCAGGACTCCCTGTCGCACGGCCAGAGTTTTGGCACCATATACTGGGAGCTCAGGAGATCGCAGGTTCCCGTGCAAGGTAACGACTGCCCTGTGTTGAAATGGGGATGCTTCTGTCCCGATCTGTAAGGGATTTCACAAGCATCATTCCGAGAAAGTTAAAAGTCAATATTCACAGTCTAACCACCTAAAAGTAACCCTTTCTTTTGAGACTTTGATTGTTCAGTTGTCAATATCTATCTTCCAAAAGATAAACCTTACATTTTCTAGTCAGGCAAGTATGCTACGTCAGATCTTTGGAATGTATACTGAACGACCTTAGACACATCTAAGAGCTATTATTTATTTCTGTTCCGTTTAGAATTTGGCTCTATGATAGTATGCTATCCTCTTCCCATTAAAAGCACAAGAATAATCTGGAAAACATTTTCCCAGAAAAAGAATTTTAGACTAGTAACAGAGACCAAATAAAGATAAACTTGTGAGAGCTTATTATAATTAAGTATCGATTTTACAAATGGCATTTTACAAAGAGATGGAGAGAAGTTAGCAATGATTACGTATCAGGTTCTCTCGTATACCTGAAGAATGCCTCCGTCTGTAATTAGAATATTTTCCGCCTGGAGTTCGATGTCAGCTTCATCAAATATTAGAGTCCCACCTATGAACCATACAATTTTGAAATGTAACAAAGAAAAGTATTATTAAAAGCTATTTATTAAATTATACATAAAAATTAATTTCTTACTCTTTTTTTAAATGTTTATTTATTTTTGAGAGAAAGGGTGTGAATGCGCATGAGAGAGGGAGACAGAGAAAGCAGGCTCTGTACCGACTTCAGAGAGCCCAGTGTGGGGCTCAAACTCACAAACCGCCACATCATGACCAGAGACGAAGTCAAGACACTGAACAGACTGAGCCACTCCTAATTTCTTATTCTTATCTGCTGTCACTGTGCATGTCACTTTCACTTCAGTTCCTAACCATATAAAATACAAGACCCAGGAGTTGATAGAAAATGAAATCCCTAGGCAGATGATTTTCCCTTGACCGTTGTTATTTTCTATGCTTTTAAATAGTGCAGCTACACGTTCTGTAAACACAGGGCTTCAAAATATAAATTAAGGCCCAAAACAATTATAATTAGGGGCGCATGGGTGGCTCAATCAGTTGAGCATCTAGCTCTTGATTTCAGCTCAGGTCATGATCCCAGGGTCGTGGGACAGAGCCCTGCATTGAGCTCTGCGCTGGGTGTGGATTCTGCTTAAGATTCTCTTTCTCTCTCCCTTTGCCCACTCCCCTGCTTGTGTTATGAAATGAAATGAAATGAAACGAAATGAAATAAATTTTAAAAATTAAAGAAAAGCACTTTTTATAGAAATCATTGTATGCTGACATTAGCTATGAACTCCTATCCACCAATTTGCACTAGCCACACGTATAGGCTGATTAGCATTATTAAAGAATGTGCTGAGGTATATTTTTATGAGATGTAAATTTGTGAACAGTAAAACTTTACTTGTCCAAAGGTCCAATAGTTAATAACTTCAAATAACTGAAACACACTATTATCCCAGAAGTTAAAACAAAAATGAAATACAAAAGTCTTTGAGCAGCTAAAGCCATTATGGCAAAGTTTGGGCTTTGAAAGCCCAAAGCGTTTTACTCTTGCCAAATATTGTTTCTTTTACATGCAGTTGTAACAGTTCTGGTTATTTTGTCTTCGGTACTAATAACAGAATATCAAGAAGCAGAGAGATGCCCAAGTACAATGAAAGTAGGTTCAAAGACAAAGGTGAGAATCACAACCTGGCCCCCAGTGGGAGTCTGGGGTAGCCATTTTGTATAGAATTTAGCACGTCTCTCTGATTTTATAACTCCTTGGACCCACTACACCTGTCTTTTTCTGAATGGAAATACCTTTTACTGCTATAATCCGCCACACATGGAGAGGCATAGGCACATGCACATACATTATTATTGAAACAAAAGTTTCACAGAACATTTAACTTTAGAAGATGCTTAACCATAAGAATGCAAGACACTGATATTTTCTATTCCATTTCATCAAAAGATTCTGGTTACAATGCACTAAATAATGGCATACTGCAAACGGATTATAATGCTCAATTTAAAGAACACAGTATTACATATTGAATTAAAACCTTCATACCACTATGGATATTCATAATCATGAGTTTTAATTAAATTTTCTTCAAGAAATATTCCATAGGCAGAATCTAATAAGCAGATTTCAGAAATTTACCCTGAATTAGCAACATTTTCAGAATAGGTGTATTTTGATCCAGCAAAATTGTCTGTCCTTTTGTAATAACAACTAGAGCCCCTTCCTCTGGGGGAGAGTTTCCTCCCCATGAGAAGTTGGAAGACCAAGCATCAACATACAGGAAGTCAGCATCATCCTGTAATAAAACAAGAGAAGCTTTTAAAAGAGGTTTTATCAGAATTATTCATTCAACTTCTCAAACAAGAAGAAACCTAAAT
>PJEM01009801.1:0-68110 GCA_004023845.1 Helogale parvula | reverse complement strand
GCTCATTCAATTATAGGTTGCTTATCAGGACCTGGGCGAGGAGTTTACCTCCCATCTAGAGCTCGTTACGGGGGAGGGGGAAGGAGGCAGAATTCTGCTAATAAAAGCCTGAAATGAAACGTAGTAACTACTCCCAAGGCCCCCATTGTAGAGAAGTCATTAGACAAACCGTTATAGGGTCCCTATTAAGGATCTATTTACTCTGCAACCATCACAAAAGGAAGAGGAAGAAATGTGGGGGGGGGGGGGGGCTCAGCCTTAAAACGCCTTGCTCTCTTGGCTAGCAGCTTCACCTCTCTAAACTTGTTTCCTCATCTGTGAGATGGAAAAGCTAGTTGACAGGGACAGTATAAGGACTGAGGGAAACTCGTAAAGTGCCTAGTGTTAAAAAAAATGTAGTAAATGGCTTTCCTCTGCTCACTGCCAAAGTCTCAGGGCGCTCACTCGAATGTGAGCTTTTTAAGAGAAAGGCCTTTTCTTTTTTTTAAGAGAAGGGACCTTGCTCTTCTTCCTACACGCCCACATCCTACCCACTGCCCCCCCCCCCCCACTTAGAGGCTGTAGTTACCTCTTCAGCATCTCTTCCTCCCACCAAGCAGCATCCCTCGGTCACTGGGTCCTCATTCCCAGTTCCAAGGATGGGGCCTGACTGGTCTAAGCCAATCATGGTTATCCTAGTTCCTCTGCCACCATGATGGTTCAAGATGCATCATCCTGAGATGATGACCCAACCAGAGGGAAACTCAGAAATTCTGTCCAATGGCCCTGGGGAGAGATGGCTCTTCCTCCCCCAGATGTGCTCAAACACACATGTGGCCTGAGACATACCGGCAGTCAGGCCACCGCATTGGCCATTGGCCGGCCTCCTGGAGCACACCTATTCTTCCTGAGGTCTGCAGGCGTTGGAACAACAGCAGCCCTCTCACTGCTGTGAAGGGAGTAAACCTGAGAACAAAGCCAATGCACACAGGTACGGGGCCCAGAGGATCACAAAGAAATGAAGCCGGAGCCCTGATCAAAGTGTGCCTGAAGCCTTATCCCAGCTCTTCACCTTTTGGTTAGGTGAACCACTCAACTGCTCCTATCAATTACCCAGTTTGAACTAGGCTTTCCGTCCCTTACAGCTCAAAGCATCCTGACTGATGCATCCTCACGGGTGGCTGAATGAATCACCGAGCAAGAGCTTATGTAGAAACAGCATCACTCTTCCAAAGATTTAACTCAGATTTCAAGGTCCCTGGGAGCAAGAGCCCTCACTGGTCTTGGTCAGCCAGGAACCCCGGCTTAACCGAGTTTCTGGACACAGGCCTTCAATAAACACTTTCTTAAATAGGTGAAATGAATGAAACTAACAATATCCCCCGGAATTTCAGAACCTTTTCAAGCCCTACACTCCAGATGTATCTGGATCAGAAGAACATGATGAGGAAGCTCACAGGCCTGAGAGCCACCCGTAAGGCCTGAGCTCAAGCCGCAGATCCCGCTGAACGCCAGCGTCCTCACCTGCCAAATGAGGATACTGACACCTACCCTCTGGGGCAAGGGGAGCCGTGCAAGCAGGCCCAAGGCTGCATTCAAGAAATATGCATGTGTCTCTTTTTTTTGGCTAACCCCGCTTCCTATTATGAGTTCTAGTCTGGGGTTCAGAAAAGAGGGTCATCACATGGACACAATGTGGGCCAAATCCCAGATCACCCAGCAGAGCCAGGCCTGGGGGGGCGAGGACAGGTAATGTGTGCCCCGAGCCTCCTACCCCTCAAGGAGTGGCTGTGATGCTTCCTCTCTGCTTTGCTGGTAGCTTCCTGACAGAGGCTGGGGACTGGCACCAGAGCAATTGGCAGTCCCGGCACATCCCTAGTGGCTGCTGTTCTAACCATTTACCAGTGAGGTGGAGCTCCGTTAGACAGTCAGCTGCAGGAGGGCAGGGACAGCACCCAGAGAGCACTCAGTGAAAGATCACCTGAGTACGGGGTGAAGTAGTGAGAGGATGTGCAAGTGATGAAATCAGGACTCTCAGAAGAGAGCAGCTGTATAAAGCCCTATTAGTGCACAGACTGCTGATGGTGAAGCAGGCAAACCCAAGACCCAGAAAGAGGCTGGAACATGCAGACTCAATTCTGGTGCCTGGGTCTGAGCCACGGATTCTTTCCCTGACAAACACCATTATCAAGATTAAATAAGAATTTTTGTTAATGGTTATTATTTTTGAGAGCCAGACAGACAGACAGAGTGTGAGCAAGGGAGGGGCAGAGAGAGAGCCAGACACAGAATCTGAAGCAGCTTCCAGGCTCAGAGCTGTCAGTACACAGCCCGACGCAGGGCTCAAACTCAAGAACCGCGAGATCGTGACCGCAGCTGATGTCAGGCACTTAACCAACTGAGCCAGGCCAGGTGCCCCAATAAGAATTCTGTTTAATGCAGCTATACACAGGGAGAAAAGGTTGACAAAATATATAGCAAGACATTAATAACAATTTGCTTCCAATGGTAAGATTATGGGAGGACATTTATTTTTCTCTTTTGTGTGCATTTTTGGATTTTCTGTAATGAACATAAATAGACTGTCCAGTAACAATAAAATGAACATAAAAGAGGGGAGATGCCGATCTGAGCATCTAGGCCAACACCTCAGACATAAAGCGAAGACCCAGCAAAGGTTCCATTTCTACGAACGCCCTTCAGACATTTGGAAACAGCTCTCATATGTCTATTACTTGGTAAGTATTTCAGCTAATTTACTGCCATCCTTACAGGACTTGATTTCAAGGCTCTTTTATCCTTCCTTCTCTGCAAAGGCTCCATCTGTTAAAACCCCACTCTGGGTATTGTATAAACCAGCTCGCAGAATCAGCAGCACGCTCCCGTTTGCTCATTCATCTGTTAATTCATTCACTGAGTAAACACTGGTTAAAAACCTACTCTATTGGACATCCTTGCTGTTACTTACCCACCCCTCCCCCTATTCACAAACAGTTCCCAGGTTTTTCTGGGGAACACCTGCCTCCCCTCACCTCAGTCCCAGTGCTCTGGGAGGTGCAGACCCTACCCCAGCTCCCTCAGGGGGCGGGCACTTGATCCAGGATGGCCAATCAGAGCATCGCCTTCCCCTAAGAAACAGGGACTGGTTCCCCGGGTGGCATGTTACCCAGAGAAGACCAATCACTGAAACACCGAGACTCAATTCTGAGACTTTTCTTAAACTGTTGAAAACGTGGCCTTTTTATTCCCTTCTTCTAGAACTGCTGAGAGCCTTTTGCCACCACACCCCAGAAAGGAACGGTAGGTGATGCTGACGGATGGAGAAAAACTGTGTAAGCCTTAGCGACACTGTTGAAACCTCCATGCGTTAATCCCATCCCTGGACTTGTCAATGACCCAAATCCCCTTTCTGGGGAAGCCAGTTCAAGTTGGGATGCTGCTCTGAGGTCGAGAGAGTCCTGCCTGATGAAATCTCAAGGGCTGTGACATCTGCTGCGCGCTGGCTCTGCGCAGAGGAGGCGAGCTGATCCAGGCCACCTTTCCTGGCACTCAGCGTGATGTGGAGACAGCCACAAACAGCTACAATTATTTAAAGCCACTAAGATAATCGCTTTAATTAAACACAACCTGGAACAAGAGGAGCACAGGGTGGGGGGAGCCAGGAAAGGCCTCAGACAAGAAAGAGCATTTAAGTGTACCTACCCTGCATCTGCACTCAGGCGGCAGAGATAGAATTACTATTTGGGGAGTCAAGAGAACACGTCTAATACACCCCCAGCTCCCAGTAAGCTAAACCCACGACAACCCACATCACACACGGAGCGGTGATACTTAAAAATACTTAAGGGCGCCCTCTGAACAAGCCCACGACGCAGCATCTCGAGAGACAGCAAAGTGCCAACGTCCAATCGCCCTCACCGGCAAGAATTTCATCTGAATGTTTACAGACGATGTTACACTCTTAACTCTCAGGTCAGTTTTTGTGATTTTGATGCTACCAACGTTAAGTGTTCACTCCAGCCCGTTTGGATTACAGTTGATCCAATCGCATAACATCATAACAACAGCCCTCTGAGATGAATAACCTGTTCACCACATGTGTTACCAAGTGATAAGGGAGAGGGAAGAAAGCAGGTGTCTGGTTCCGGAAAACCCTTCATGATGGGTTAGAAATGCGGCTCGCTGCAGGGAACAACGATGACAACAATAAAAGCACCTCTGGGAACATCTATTTTGCTAAGAAAGGCCCTGAAGGTGGGTCTTTTTAACGGAGCAAAGCCAGTGTCCCTCAGACTTCTGATGATGTGTACACAACACAAGTTCAGAAGATACTTAATGAATCAGAAAAGGACACCCCAGGTCAGATTCTCCTGGTCTTTGCTATTTCTAAACACACTGGCGATTCATCTGGTCCACAAATACAGCTCCAGGTTTCCAGAGCAAAGAGTCCTACAGATGGAAAAATTAATAGTGATGAAAACTTCCGTGCGGTCTCAAGAGAGGTGCCAGGGACCAGTGGCAGGAAGGCGAAAGGCTTGAGAGCTCTTCCAGATAACCTGAATTTCGCGGAAGTAGCTGGGTCACCTCTGCTCTAAAAACACTTGAAGGAGTGCTGTTGAATCTCACCTCCTCTGCTGCATGCCACGTGACTTTGCACCAAGACTTCTCCTCCCCTCTCCTGAAAACAGGATTACTGTTGATCCCTGGACAACGACTAGGGTCCAGGCAGAGCCTACCAACGGGGAGACCCAAGTGTACCGGCTCGAGAGGACGGAGCCAGAAACCAGAAGTGCCTGGTGCTCAGCATATGCTCAGGAAACACTGGGGATTAGTGACCACCCAGCCCACCGATCTCTTCTAAAAATGAGAGGGGCTTTCATGTTGAAAGCTCCCAAAGTGAAGTTTTTTTAACTAGCTTGCTTTTTTAACACAAAAGATAATACATGCTCATGCTTAAAAATTCAAAAAAAATAGGGGCACCTGGGTGGCTCTGTCGGTTGAGTATCTGACTCTTGATTTCAGCTCAGGTCATGCAGGGTTGTGAGACTGAGTCCCGAGTCAGGCTCTATACTGAGCATGGAGCCTGCTTAGGATTAGGATTCATTCTCTCTCTCTCTCTCTCGCTCTTTCTTTCCCTGCTCCCCTCTAAAAACTATAAAAGTTTTAAAAATTAAAAAAAGAATCAAAAAAATATAAAAGATATACAAGACATCTTCCACCTGCTCTAGGGCACAACCCCTCAGCCTTTTCCCCCAAGGGGTGGACAGTACTCCCCACCACCGCCTCCCTCCTTGGTGTCTGCCAGCAACAGGCGACAGGTAATCAAGCGCATGAGGCGTGTGGCTGGGTGTGTGGCCTTACTGCGTCTTCCACGGGGACATACCACATACACTTTTCTGCCCTTGCCTTTTTTTTTTAACTTAAGATTTTATCCTGCAAGGGTGCCTGGATGGCTCAGTTGGTTAAGCCTCTGACTCTGGACTGCAGCTCACATTATGATCTCACGGTTTGCAGGATCGAGTCCTGTGTCGGGCTCTGCATTGACTGTGCAGAACCTGCTTAGTATTCTATCCCTCGCTCTCCCTGCTCCTCCCATTCGATCTCTCTCTCCCTCTCTCTCAAAATAAATAAATATACTTTAAAAAAATGAATGATCCTGGAGATCATGGCTTCTTAATACACATGACCTTCTATTTTCAACAGTGGCCAAGTATTCCACTGTAGAACACACCATAATCGATGGAATCAACCCCCTGCCGATACACATTTCGGCTGCTTTCGCCATCTTGTTTTTATTACAAAGAACACTGCAATGAACATACATTACAGATATCTTGACTATACCATGTAGGACTATGGGAAAGATACAACTAATAGGATAAAAACTTTGAGGTAGGATCGCAGGGCAAGGCACTCAGATAGTGCCAAACCGCCCTTCATTGTCACTGTCCCCAATTATGTGATATGTATGCCCGTTTCTCCACCCACATTCACAAAATGCTGTTTCGTTTTTTTAAATAGAAGGGAAGAAAAGGCACAGAGCTCTACTCTTGTCCCACTGGCTCTGCCTGCCCCTGTGATATCACACATGAAATTACTACTTCCTATAAGTTCCACCCACGAGGCACAACCCAGAAATCCCAGTGTGAAAACAGAACGCACATCAGAGCCGCTCGTGTGGCTCACACTGGCTCACACCAGCTCAGGAGAGCTGGGTGGGCACCTTTCTTCCCGATTCTGGGTTTACGGACATCAGGCTGTAGCTTGAAACTGGCCATGGGAAGTATATGTACCGCAGAAATCAGCAGACACTACAAGCAAGGCTTCTTATTTTCCCCCCAGAGAGATCAGCACATCGATGCATATATACTAGAGTGAAGACCGGGCCTCAGCCCTCTCTCTTTGAATATTTCCACCAGCAAGAGGGCCACAGATTCTTGTGACTTGGTCACAGATTCTTGGAACCTAAGAACTGGAGAAAATCTGAAGGGACATCTAATCATTGCGTCTCTTTTGTCATTATGTCTGCCTTTCCCCAGCCCATCTGTTCGGGCATACACAATATCCTCTTATTTTCTCTTCTATGCCTTTTTACCATTCTTGTGTATTCGCATCTCTATTATTTAGTGCTTATTTTTGAGGACAATCTACAGTGTAATAAGTACACACATAGACTCCAGACCACACAAGACAGCCCAGGGTCAAATCCCAGCTCCATCCTTACCAGCTGGGTGACCTTGAGCAGTCAGCATAAACCCCCACGCCCTGGCTTCCCCATCCGTAAAATACAGACTTTGTTCTCAGGATGAAATGAGTTCGTGTACGTATTTGCAACAACGTCTGGCACATACTAAGGACTCAACAAGTGTAAACTGTTACCACTGTCTTCCAGCTCACTAACTATTTCTTTGGCTACGTCTCATCTGTCCGTTAACGCTTTTCTTGGATTTTCATTATGGTGACTGTGTTTCCATTGAATTTGGCTGCCTTTCAAATCAACCTATTCTTTTCCATCTTTCTTTACATCTTTTAGATCATTTGGAGTCATTAATTATTTTAAATATGCTATTTTATAGTCTCTTTTAGATGGTTCTATTACTTCCAACTTGAAGCAGTTCATTTCCTGGATAGCTCACGTTATTTAATTGCGAACTTGTCCTCAAAAGTAGTTCTTTCTGTGGGAGTTCTGTTAGGTCTGGGTTGCTGAACATCCTGGGGGGTTTGTGTTTGTGCTAGGAATTTCCATGGCACTAGGCCAGCTTTTAAGTTCATTTCTCAGCTGGAGGGGTCTCATAATTTAAGACACAATAAAAATACAGATTCCACAACTACATATGGTTTTTAATTTCTTGCTGGTGACTTGTTCCACTCAAGGCAAGCTGCCTCTGTATTCCTCCAAATGGAGTTTTTCTAGCCCCGCTACATGAAGAAGTGTAATGTTTAAGGCTCCCAAGTGTTCTGGGAACCTGGGTGGCTCAGTCGGTTTAACATCTGACTCTTGGTTTTGGCTCAGGTCATGATCTCGTAGTCTGTGGGATTGAGCCTGGTGTCAGGCTCTGTGCTGACAGTGTGGAGCCTGCCTGGGATTCTCTCTCGGCCATTCTCACTCTCTAAATAGATAAATAAATAAATAAATGTTTGTAAAAAGCTCTCAAGTGCTCAGTTTCACAATGGCCCCAAGCCTCGTTTCTAGACCCACCGTGACATCTAAACCTTAATACCCAGATTCCATGGCTTGTTCCTGGGGACCAAAGCCCTGCAAGCTGTCGTCACTTCAGTCCACATAACCATTTGGCTTGATTTTCTCTCTTCATTTCTGACACTTGAGGACTCCCCTTTCTAATGAGCTCCCCTAGATACAAATCTTAACATTTCAGTCCGCTCTGTGTCCGTTTCAGGAAAGACACACAAATCAGCATGGTGCACCATGTTGGCAGAGCCTTCTAGGTCTCCAAGTCTAACATAACCACCTTCCCATGCTTGAGTTCTGTGTACATCACCATGGCAGCCGACTCAAGGCTTAGCTTCCAAAGTCAGCACAGAGATGAAAACCGAAAGGAGTCAAAATTCTCCTTAAAAATCCCATAGTAAGGCTTCATAATGGAGACTGACAAACCATCTCCCAACACAGGCCCAACAATACAGGCCGTGGCACTTTGGCACTGGATTTGGTTTCTTAGGTTGAGCACCAGAAATAAGTAGCTGGCTTGGATTTCAGAGCTGTGTTGTAGGATAATTGAAATCTATAAATAGAAGAAACACACTTGATGGCACAAGATGCTCATACTCCAAAAAGCCATAGGAACAAAGAGTGACAGAAGGGACAGCAGATCTGTGTCTCATTCACACTCACTCCAAGAGAAAGACGCCTGTTGGGTGGAATGACAGGATCGCCCACGCTATTTAAAGTGTTATTTTTATCTGTACTTTGTTTTTGCTGAGCACGTATATTTGGATCTGGATGAGTTTGAAGCAAGAATCTATGATATGATGGATGCAGGACTTCTGTAAGTCGGAACTGTGGTTAGTCCTGGGGCAGGACTCACTCTGAAGGGGCATAAGAGAATGTCCTGGAGAGATGGAAATCCTGAATACCCTGTCTGGAGGGGGAAGGACAAGATGGGGTGACATATTATGAATTCTTAAAGGGACATCTGGCTGGCTCAGCTGGTAGAGCATGTGACTCTTTATCTTGGGTTTTTAAGTTCAAGCCCCACAGTGGGTGTAGAGATTACTTAAAAATAAAATCTTGGGGGAAGGGGTGCCTGGGTGGCTCAGTTGGTTAAGCATCTGACTCTTGATTTGGGCTCGGGTCATGATCTCACAGTTCATGGATTCAAGTCCCACATCAGGCTCTGTGGGGCTCTCTCTCCCTCTTTCTTGGCCCCTCCCCATTCATAGCTTGAGTGAGACAGAGCATGAGCAGGAGAAGGGCCAAGAGAGAGAGACACAGAATCTAAAACAGGCTCCAGGCTCTGAGCTGTCAGCGCAGACCCTGATGTGGGGCTCACACCCACAAACCACAAGACCACGACCTGAGCCAAAGTGGGATGTTTAATCAACTGAGCCAACCAGCTGCCCCTATAAAAATATAAAAATCTTGGGGCACCTGGCTGGCTTGGTCAGTAGAACACACTGCTCTTGATCTTGGGGTTGTGAGTTTGAGCCCCATGTTGGATGTAGAGATTACTTAAAAATAAAATCTTTTTTAAAAATCTTAAAGGAGCGCCTGGCTGGTTCAGCCAAGTAAGCATCCAACTCTGGATTTCAGCTCAGGTCATGATCTCACAATTCCTCAAATCAAGCCCCGCATCAGGCTCTGCTGACAGCATGGAGCTTCCTTGGGATTCTCTCTCTCCCCCTCTCTCTGCCCCTCTCCTGCTGGCACATGCACTCTCTCTGTCTCTCTCAAAATAAATACACATTTAAAAAAATCTTTTGAAAAATAGATTTTCATTTTACAGTATGTAAGTTACACCTCAATTAAAATAAAAGTTACAAGCGTGCATGAGAGACCACTACATGACATCCTGCCATCTGATCTCCAGCCCACGGCTAAAGCTTGCTAGGGGCTAGCCAGCCACACACAGGCAGTAAGGACACCAGGGAGACAAGGGACAGAAGAGGCAGAAAAGGGAGTGCCTGGTGAGGCTGGTGGGTACCCAGGCTCACCAGGTCATTTTTTTCTTTTCTTTTCTCCTCTCTTTTCTTTTAAGCTCATTTTATTTCGTTTGAGAGAGAGACAGAGAGAATGTGAGCAGAGGAGGGGCAGAGAAAAAGGGAAAATCGTAAGCAGACTCTGCGCTATCAGCGCAGAGCCCATGCGAGGCTTGAACTCACAAAACTGCCAGATCATGACCTGAGCCGAAATCAAGAGTCGGACACTTAACCGAGCCACTCAGGCGCCCCAAACTGGTTTTCCATGAGGGGCCTCCCAGCAGTTAAGAGCACGGGCTGTCCAGCCAGGCTGCATGGATGCGAATACCGGCTCTAGCCCTGCCATGGACTGTTTGTGTCCCCACCAAATTCCTCTGTGGAAACCTAACCTCCAATGTGACAGTGCTAGAATGTGGGGCCTTAGGGAGTGACTGGGTCCTGCGGAGGGAGCCCTCATGAATGGGATTAGCGCCCTAATAAAAGAGACCCCAGAAAGCTCCCTGACCATTTCTGCCATGTGAGGTTTTAGCCATCTGTGAATGAGGAAGTGGGGCTTTCACCTGACACCAAATCTGCCGGCACCTTGACCTCGGACTTGCCAGCCTCCAGAACTATGCGAATTAAGTTTCTGTTGTTGAATGCCCACCCCCACCCCCGGTCTGTGGTATTTTGTCACAGAAGCCCAAATAGACTAAGACCACCCTTGCTATTAAAGTGAACTTGGGCAAGTTACTTCTCTTCTTCGAACCTCAAGTTTCTTTTGAAATTTAAACAAGATGATTCGAAGCTCTTGGCACAGGCTCTGCTATTCGACAGTATTCATTAACTGTCAACTATTACTATTGTTACTAATGACAAGAGGCTGAGAGCATCCTCTTTTCTCCAAAGTTCTTTTTTAACTTATTTTTTAAGTTTTATTTATTTATTTTGAGAGAGAAAGAGCAGGAGAGGGGCAGAGAGAGAATCCCAAGCAGACTCTACCTTGTAAGCATAGAGCCCGACGTGGGGCTTGATCCCACTAACCACAAGATCACGACCTAAGCCAAAACCAAGAGCAGGAGACTCAACTGACTGAGCCACCCAGATGCCCCCTGTCTCCAAAGTTCTTATTTAAATTAATGATTTCACCTGCTAACCTTGTAGGGTCTCCATAAATATCCGTGGAGTGAATGAGAGAAAGCACATGGATTCTAATTTCAACAGAGGCAGCAGGTTCTTACTTCTACTGAACGGAAGTCCATGTCCTGGCCTAATATTTCGATCCACTTTAATTTTTCTTCACAGCAAAGTGGTTAGGAGCGCAAACTGGGAAACAGATGGCCATCCGGCCGTTACTTACCAACTTGGTAACCTTGAAGGAATTACTCAAACTCCAGGCCTCAGTTTCTTCTCCTGTAAAACAGAGTTACAGCAAGGATTCAGCACGGGACAATGGACCTGAGCACATGGCAACCTCCCACTGAGAATAACCACTCTCAATTCCATTTCTTGAGACCATTAGGGTTTACAGAGCAAGGGTCACAAACATTTTTCTCATTTAGTGTTCAAAAGAGTTGTATGTATTACAAATCAAGAAATGGAGGTTCAGAGAAGTTAAGTGACTTGCTGATGGTTGCACAGCAAAGAGCAAAGACCAAAATCCCATGACTGAGGGATAGTTTGGCTAGACTGTGTGGTCCTGGGGCCACAGGGTGGGGCCAGGCTGTCTAAGGTAAAGGATGCTGGAAGTCTGAGTTACAACAGAAGCATTTGGGCCCCAGCAAAATGCTCAGCTCAACTTATGTTTGAACTGGTCTGAATCATTCTATCCCTGAATCACTTCCTGTTTTAGGTTTGTTGATGGCTGAGAAAGGAAAACAAACTTGTTCAGAACACCAACCTTGTCACCCACAGCATCTCTTACGGCGGCAAAAACTTACACATCAAAGGAAGTTTCTGTAAAACCAAAGTCCAACAATATCGCACGGAACAGAGTCTCCAGCACTCAGCGTGTGTTAGGGGAACATGACAGGCTGAGCCTGTCAACTCCCTGTGCTCTCCTGCTTTCTCTCCTCTTGCGCCCCCGCACAGGTTTGTGTGTCCCTGTAGCCTTAGTATGGCTTAAAATTCCCTTTTTTTCTTTATTTTTGAATTTTATTTTTGTAAGTAACCTCTACACCCAATGCAGGGCTTGAACTCATGACCCCGAGATCAAGAGTCACCTGCTCCAATGACTGAGCCAGTGGGGCACCCTTAAAATCCTCCTTTTTAAAATTTATTTTTGAGAGACAGAGCACAAGCATTGGAGGGGCAGAGAGAGGGAGACACAGAATCTGAAGCAGGCTCCAGGCTCTGAGGGGTCAGCACAGAACCTGACGCGGGGCTCGAACCCACGAACTGTGAGATCATGACCTGAGCTGAAGTTGGACATCCAACTGACTGAGCCACCCAGGAGCCCCTAAAATCTCCTTTTAAATCATAAGCATACTCACAAGCTCTGTCCCAAACTCTGTCCATGCCCTGCAGGGGGGCTGGTGTGCAGGGGGGCTGGTGTGCAGGGGGGCTGGTGTGCAGGCGCGCGCGTGCGCACGCACACACACACACACCTACAGTTCTCCTGACTCCTCTCACTATGCCTTCCAGTTATATAAAGAATTTTTTTCTTTCTTTCAAGTTTTTTGACCAGATTTACAAAATAGAAAATGGAAATAAGTTGTTCACTTGAGAAAACTTTTAGGGCCTTAGTAAAATCCTAGAAATCAGGAAAAACGGGCACTAGCTCTCACAAAACCCTTTTTCTGTTTTAAGAACACAAAGAGTAAGTTGACCATTACATCACCTAGAGATAATCCAGGAGACAGCAGAAAGCTCCCCTAGAAGGAAAGTGGTTGTCTCCAAACAAGGGTGTCTTTTTTTTCACTCCATGATTTCAGGCAGAGAGAATGTGGACTATGGCTCTAGAAGCCAGTCTCACACTACAGGCTCCAGTCTCTTCTCAGTCTCTCAAAGCTGTGTGACTGTGAGCAAGACAATGAACCTCTCTGAGCTCCTGAACCTCTGCTGTAAAGTGAGAATACCCACTGCTGAGCACCTATGGTGTGCTAAGCATGTGGCCAAGGAGATAATTCCAGGAATTAAACCTTCCCCGCCAGGCGGGAGCTCCCATGGATTAGCAGGGCAATTACAGGCAGACAAGCAATTACAATGGGGTATGAAAAACTGTCACAACAGTGGTGAGTACGGTGTTGGGCAATCACAGAGAAGGGTATTTAATTAACCCAGCAGGGGATGGGAAGTGGTGGTTATAAGAAAGGCTTCCACGGGAGGTGATAGCTAAGCTGAAAACAAAAAGACAAGTTAGACTGCCCAGCTTGGGCAGGAGGGAATCCAAGCAGGCCGCCTGGGTGGCTCAGTCGGTTAAGCATCGATTCATGACTTCGATTCAGGTCATGATCTGATCAGGTCATGATCGCGGTCTGTGGGTTCAAGCCCTGCGTTGGGCTCTGGGCTGACAGCTCAGAGCCTGAAGCCTCCTTTAGATTCTTTGTCTCCCTCTATCTCTGCCCCTCCCCTGCTCACACTCTTTCTCTCTCAAAAATAAACAAAATAAAAGTTAAAAAAATAAAAAGAATCAATAGCACATGCAAAGGTCAGCAGGCTAACTTGCTGGTTCACAAGGTCAAGGACATGAAACAGGAAGAGAGATATAGGATAAGTAGATCTGGATATGCAGGCAAGGTGGGCTTGCTCAGGTAACTTCCCTGGACTAGGTAACCTCCCGAGGTCCCTCCGTCCCCTAAGGTTCTGTGGTTTTCTGAGAGCCCAGGTCCTTCTCCTGCGCTGAAATCCCTTTCACCAGCACGCAGGAGCCCCTAGGTCCACTCCAGCGCACGAGGGAAGTCCCAACCACCCCATGCAGGCCCTCCTCCTTCCTCTTTCTTTTCCCCTCCTGAGTGGGTGGGCAGAGTGATTCAAAGAGGAAACTGTCTTTTACTTGTCATTTGTTTCTAAAAATAAAAACAAACACACCACCCAGAGCTCACACATACAGTCTGTCTTCCCACTGACCCCCGCTTCCCACCCAGCCCCTGACCTGGCTGAAGAAATGCTGGAATGACCCGTGTCTTGGTCTCCTTCAAGTCATTTTAAGCTCCCTGAGGGCTAATGCTGAGTTTGGTCATCCTGTTATTCCCAGCACCTGGGATTCTGCCTGATGCACAGTAGGTCTTCAAAAATGCATTCGGAACTGACTTGCTCTCTCTGCAAATGAACACACATCCAAGTGCCCCCTTACCCCAGCAGCTCTGAGTCCAGGGTGAGAGACGCGTAGACCCCAAGGGGCCACCTCAACCCCTTCCCCCCACTGCTCTACAGAAGACTCCAGGGGCTCAGTGAAGCCCACCAGGACACTGACAACCCCCCCGCTCCTTATACCAGAGAAGAATCCCAGGTCCAAAAGAATGACTGGCTCCCCGAGTCCTAGCAAATGAAGCAACATGTTCTTAAAAGGACTTAAAAGGACACAACTTTCTTAAGGGGAAGGCTCTACCAGAAATGTCCATTTATTTTCAGGGAAAATGCTTAACCTTGACAAAACTAACGGAAGCTTTTTCCTTTTTTTTTTCTTTTTTCCTCCACCAATTATGCCGTAAGACCCCTGAGTTTTTCCAGGCAGGACTGAAATGTCCCATTGAAGCAAATCTATTTGTGAAGATGACCATGAATGTTTTAGGGACTGGGTATGTTTTTGATTACAGAGCATTTTTTAGGTTAACTTTCTGTTATGTGATCTCAAGCTATAACAAATTTTAAAGAAACCACTTGATTCTTTCGGGGTTTTTTTTAGCGTTTTGATGTTAAACGATTTTACTATGACATCAAAGATGATTTTGAAAGAAGTCATTTCAACCTATAATCCGGCCGCCAAAAGATTTCCTCATAAGTCTCCCGTCCTCTTAAACTCTTTTTATTCACAGATATGTACTCTTGTACATATGTGTGTATTTCATTAAAAGGAATTAACTTCTAGTGTAGAAGTTCCTTAAATAGTCCTTAAAAAAAAAACATGAAAAACAAAACCTTAGGCAAGTCACTGGTGTGATAAATGTCACAGAGCACAACCTGGCAACCCATTAAGTGCGCCAGGACATTCAGGGTCAGAGACATTTAGGGCAACTTTTTTGTTTGTTTGTTTTTTACATTTTATTTATTTTTGAGACAGCGTAAGCAGGGGAGGGTGATAGAGGGAGACACAGAATCCAAAGCAGGCTCCAGGCTCTGAGCTGTCAGCACAGAGCCTGACGCGGAGCTCGAACCCACGAATGTGAGATCATGACCTGAGCTGAAGCCAGAAGCTCAGCCGACAGAGCCCCCCAGGCTCCCAGGGCAACATTTCAAGCCTGCTTCATTCAGCAATTATTCGTACACTTGCCTCATCCCAGTTCGCAGGAAACAGTACAAGGAAGACAGGTGTTTTACCAATTCCACCTGGCCTAGCAAACGAGTCCCAAGATTTGCAATAGCTGCTCACTGCTCCAGAATTTAAGTCAATATTTTTCTGCAGTTGAAATAACATCTCAAATAGTGTAACACGGTGGTTCTCTACCTGGCCAGCGTGACCGGAGCTCATGGGAGACAGAGGAAAGTTGTTTTTTTTTTTTTTTAAATCCTGCTTCTGGGTCCCAAACCTATACCATCAAACACTCTCTAAGGATGAAACCCCAGCTCCGTGGTTTTCTGACTCCCCAGGGGACTTAATGTGCAAGCAGGACTGGCTGAGAATAACTCATTAGTCAAAGGAAGCCCATGGGAAATCTTATCTGGAAGTGAAGAACTCCTCGTAATTAAATAAAATAGCAGATGTAGAAGTACCTAACAGTGTCTGTGACCCAGAGGACACTTAATAAATGTTAATTAAGCACAAAAAAATAACTGAAATAATTACTCTTTCTCCGTAGTGAATTCATCTTGTAATTTTATTGGCTTGTTTATCAGTTGCTGTTTTTTTTTTTAGCCATGATTCATTCTATCCCTGGTAATAAAATTATTAACGTATACCCATAATACTGTTCATTACAAGAGCGCTGTAATATTTCCAACGACCTTTAATCACTTATTTAATAAAACTTTCCCCCAGAACAGTGGCTAATATACACTGAATACTCAATGAGCTATTTATAATTCTTCTTCTTCTTTAGAATTGATGATAATTCTTCTAAAGTAGGCTGAAACCCATTTTACAGTATTTGGTGTACTTAACAAGAATGTAAAGAAAATATTAGGGCAATATTTTACATACTTATGAAAACAGACTTTTAAGCAAACCAATTCTTTTTAAAATGTTGTGGGGAAAAAAATTATACGTGATCACTGCACAGGAAGCTGGCTTATCTACCCATTCAAGGGCCCAGAAAAAGCTACCTGTTAATGCTGAGTAGTTTCCATAGTTACCTGGAAATGCTAACACACGGCAATTAGTTACAAATGGTGTCTGATCCAACTTGCCTACCACTGCCTCCCGGAACCTGAGTTAGGAAGGTGATTTTTTTAATGTTTATTTATTCTTGAGGGAGAGAGAGAGAGAGAGAGAGCAAGTACGTTAGCTGGGGAGAGAGAGAGAGGGAGAGAGAGTACATAAAGCGGGCTCTGGGCTGAAGCAGAGAGCCCGATGTAGGGCTCAAACTCACAAACTGTAAGATAGATCATGACCGAAGCCCAAGTCGGACACTTCAACAACTGAGCCACCCGGTGGCCCCTGGGTGATTTTTTTCTTTTATTCTCAAGTTAGTTACCATACAGTGTAGTATTGGTTTCAGGAGTAGAACCCAATGACTCATCACTTACATATAACACCCAGTGCTCATCCCAGCAAGTGCCTTCCTCAATGCCCATCACTCATTTGGAAAGCAATGTGGAAGTTCCTCAAAAAATTAAAAATAGAAATATGCTAGGTGATTTTTTTTTAAGTTTATTCATTTTGAGAGACAGAGAGAGAGAAAGAGAGTACAAGTGGGGTTGGGACAGAGGGAGAGAGAACCCCAAGCAGGCTCCGCACTGTCAGTGCAGAGTTCAAGGTCTGGCTCAAACTCCCGAACTGTGAGATCATCACCTGCGCTGAAACCAAGAGCCGGGTGCTCGACCGGCTGGGCCCCCCAGGCGCCCGAAGCAGGTGATTCTTCCACATGTTCACATTACCCCTCAGTTCTGAAAAAACACAAATCTGGTTTAAAAACGAAATGTAATTTCTAAATCCAAACAAGGAGCTTTTCTTACGAAGAATTCCAAACCTCTGGCTCGCCCTGCTCATAGGAAACGGTCCGTCCTCACCCTCTCCCCTCACTGTGCCACGCACAGAAGACCTCAGCATTCGTGCTGGAGGATTCGCTGCACCTAGTCCAGGATTCCCACGGGCCAGGATCAGCCTTGGCCCTGAGCTCGCTGCACCTTGCATCCCTATGCCTTCCTGCTCCAAACATCTACTCCGTCAGGTTTCAAGTCAGCTGGACTTAAAAACACACGTACAAAAATAATCCCGATGTGCATTTCTTTATGTGTATATTATATGTCACTAACAAGTCTGAATGGCTCTGCTCCCCTGAAATTCACACGCTGGAATCGCAACACCCGAGGTGACAGTATTAGGAGGTGGGGCCCTTGGGAAGGGCTCAGGTCATGAAAAGGAGAGCCCTCATGGATGGGGCTAGAGGCCCCTGTGAGCTCCTTCACCCCTCCCACCTTATGAGGACACAGCGAGAAGTCTTGTGACCCAGAAGAGGGCACTCACCTGACCACGGCAGTGCCCTAATCACAGGCCTCCAGCCTCCAGCCAAGGAGAAAAACCCGTGGTCCACAAGCCGCCCAGTCTGAGGTACTTTGTTACCGCGGCTCTGAGAAGGTCAAACGTGATCACACAAGAGCCTCTGGCTAGTAATGGCCTGGCTGCTCAGTGAGAATATAGTGATGACTGGGGACGCCTGAATGGCTCAGACAGTTAAGCGTCCGACCTTGGCTCAGGTCATGATCTCACTGTTTGTGAGTTGGAGTCCTGCGTCAGGCTCCAGGCTGATGGTTCAGGGCCTGTTTGTGATTCTCTCTCCCCCTCCTTCTGCCCCTTCAGTCCTCTCTCTCTCTCTCAAAATAAATAAACCTTACAAAAAGAATATAATGATGACTGTCACAGGCCAGGCAGAGTCAAAGGGGCAAGAAAGACAGAGAAGATGACACAGGTGTCGTCTCTGAAGACCCCATGCTCAGGGGAGCATGCGGACTGGCTCCTGCAATACCAGGGCTCTGATGGCGCAGCCACAGGGTGACAAAGAAATGCCAAGGCCAGGGTCACAGAGGCAGCCCCAGACACCTGGCCTGAAGGAGAAGCAGAAATGAGGTGGTGATAGTTGGTAGTTAACGACAATGTTAAGGGAAGAACTGCAGCTCACATCAATGAGCCCCTCAGCTCTGGCTCCTGAACTTGACATTTCCTCCTCCACCATTTGCTTTAGTTCCCAACGTTTGGCTCTTTCAATGAGATCACAAGCACCTTGAAAGTGGACCTCTTGTGTTAGTAGTAGACGAACGAATTTTAGTTTCTATACAATTAGTGTATATAGTACTTTGGATAGATAAACACGGATAGTACCCGAATATTTAAAATGGTGTAACTCACATTGTCATTTAACAGTGCTGTTTGGCCAAGCACTGAATTACTAGCACGAGATGGTTGTGGGAAGGCCTCACACAAGGGACTCCAATTTGTCCTGGCTGATTCGTTTTTGTTGTTGGAAAAACTGCCGTGTCTGGAACCCAAGAGGATCCCTAAAGGACACCCCTCAGACTCACAGGATGGTGGGCACTGCCTCCCCAGGACCATTCCGGGGCCATAAAGGGCCAGAGGTGCAGCCTGGAAATAAAAGCATTTGGAGGAGCCCTCCCCCATGCTGGAATTTCTAAAGTGTTTTCGGATCCATTCAGGATACATCCTTTTCTATAATCAGCTTCTCCATGACTCTGTCAATAAGTATTATTACAATCATTTACCAAGGACACAGCCCAGAAAAGCAGCTAATATACTGGGCAGAAATGGCCCTTGAAATGCAGTCTCAGGTGTTTTTAATTTCCTAATCATAACTATCGCTAATGGGCTGTGGCAACATTTCAGGACAACAGGACCCACTATCTTCAGCAGCAGCGTTGCTTTTATTTGCAAAACCGGAGATACGCCTCACCCCCAAGAATGTGCTTCAAACAGTGAGGATTCTGTAGGAAGGTTCTGCCTGCCGGCACATGCAGTAAGCACATGTAACTATTCATCACCTCTCTGCAATCCTAATACCGGGGACATACAAAATACTGCTGCCTTTCCATGCTGCCCCAATACAAGTCCCACACAGATTTGGGGATTCTTTTGAGATACCAAAGGTGATCCTTTTTTTTTTTTTTTTGATGTTTTATTTATTTTTGAGAGAGAGAGACATCGGGAGCAGGGGAGGGTCAGGCAGAGAGGGAGACACAGAATCCGAAGACAGGCTCCAGGCTCTGAGCTAGCTGTCGGCACAGAACCCGACGCGGCGCTCGAACCCATGAACCGCGAGATCATGACCTGATCCGAAGCTCAACCGACTGAGCCACCCAGGAGCCCCACCACAGCTGATTCTAGGCTCCACCACAAGTGCATAAAAATTCTCTGGCTTGGGTTTTTCCCCCGCAAAAAGTAGCCAAGCTGAACTGCAAATATCTTGCCGTACTAACATTTGGAGGAATAAAGCACACGGGCTTCCCGGAGGCTGTCACTCTCCTCGTTGGAGGGCTGTGAGAGGCCGTGAGGGCACACCTGCTCCCGGCTCCCGGCCCACGACAGTTGGCAGCGGTGTCTCCTCACCACCGTCCCTTCACGTCCCTTCTCTCCTAGAGTTATGGATCATTTTCAGGATCAAATTCTGCAAACAGGGTAGAACCCAAACATGGTTTCTATATTTGGCCTCACCATCCTCTCAGCTTAAGATACATCCACGTCTTGCACTTTTCCGAGTGTCAGCATCTATCACGTAAGTATTTTAAAATGTTCTTTAATGCAGCTGCAGTACTTGCTACTCCTCCATGTCCAAGTGATAAATTTGGACAAATCTTTAACCTTAAGAGATCTCCAACATTTCATTTTTTATTTTTTTTAACATTTTTTGAGAGACAGAAAGAGACAAAGTGTGAGCAGGGGAGAAGCAGAGAGAGAGAAAGACACAGAATCCAAAGCAGGCTCCAGGCTCTGAGCTGTCAGCACAGAGCCTGACGCAGGGCTCAAACCCATGAACGGTGAGATCATGACCTGAGCCGAAGTCGTACGCCTGCTTAGCTGACTGAGCCCCCCAGGAGCCCAGAGGCGCAGAATATGATTTCTGGCCTAACTCCCTGATTCTATAGCGTCACAGCTGGTTACCAAGTAGGCCCACTGCTCGCTCCCCAGGGACAATCACTTAGCTTCCTCCCATGTCCAAACTCCTTCACCTGGTGAACTGCTTCCCAGGTGTCCACTCACAGTACCCATTCAGAGAGCCGTCAGTGTAGACAGGGGCCCCTGCTGGGCGCACCTTCCCCTGGTGCTCCCTTTCTCAGCGCACTACTCTCTCTCCACCTGAATGATGCCATCACTTATTCAGCTAGCTCACTTCTGAGCTCTGAGTGACTCTCTCTTAAACTCTTTATGTCCTGGACCTGGGCACAGCCGTGACATCTACATGGAAACTGGGTGGTAAGCAGAGTGACCAACGCATCCCAGTTTATCAGGGAAATTCCCAGCTTTAGCAAGGAAAGTCCCAAGTCCCAAGGAAACCCCTCAGTTCCAAGCAAAGCAGGATGGCTGACCATCCTAGCAGTGGATAAGAGCGAGGTCAGAGGGCCTGCTCACGATTTCCTTCCCCTCACCGGGCTCAGATGTCCAGGCTGGGCCCAGGGCCCGATCTGTGCCTCGAAGCCCCTGCAGCTCACCACTGTCCACCAGAACTTTGGGCAACGGAACGATCTCCAATGTCCGGTAAGGCAGCCCCAGCCACACGTGGCTACCTGACCACACGTGGCCTTCTGGCCCGTGGAACTGAGAAACTGAGTTTTCACATTTTAGTCAATTTTAGTTAATTTAACTTAAACTTAAATAGCCCCATGTGGCTAGCAGCTACTGGCCAGCTCAGCTCCAGTTTTACACACACGGAACCAGGGTCCAGCACTCTGCAGATGAATGAGTTCTGAAGTCAGACAGACCTTGGTCCAAATCCTGACTCCCTCATTTACAAATGTGCCACGCCTTCTTGGGGAAACCCATTTCTTCATCTGTGATCCTTCCAAATTTACGAGGGGGCCATGTTCAGGAAGTGGCTGGTCTGCCAAACTTTATGACATAGGATTTCTTTAGAAGCAGGTAAACCAAATCTATGTAAAAATGCTAAAAAAATTTTTTTTGACTCTGAACCCCAAAAGTGAATGAATGAGAATCCCTTCAACCAGATCTTCAAAATACCCAGCAGGTTTAAATTCAGATTCTAAACTGCTGCAGGCTTCCCACTGCGCTCGCCATGACTTGATTTCTGTCCCAGGCCTGTTGAGGGCTGTCATGAGTCCCATCAGAAGGTACCCCGGGGCAGCGGGCGCTGGGTAACTAGGAGACATGGGGCCAATTCACCTGAGCCAGGAGCAGGGATCCAGGCTGGTCCCAGAATGGGAAGGGGGCAGCACAGAGGAACCAGGGGCATAGGGGAAGGGGCAGAGTGTGCTGGGGGCCCCCCTGGAGCACACCCTTCACAGCGCACAGTCCCCTGCACACCTGCTCCCTCCCGCAGGGGTCCACTGGAGCCCCCCAGGCAGCAGATCCTCCTTGGACCCTCCTCTCCCAAAGAATCCGCCCCCTTGCAGCAGGAAATAGATGGTATGTCCCCAGGAGGGGCAAGCTGCAACTCAGCATCACCCTGGAAAGCTTTTAAAAAAACAAGTGCTCCCCAGGACTGGGAACTGGTGTTTGCAAAAAGCTCTCTGGTACTTACTGGGCAGCTTGGGACTCAGTAATTTTCACCTGAATGCTAGGGAAGGGGATTCTTTTTTGTAAGTTTTTTTTCTTTGAAGGAAGGAGGGGCAGAGAGAGAAGGAGAGTGAGAATCCCAAGCAGGCCCTGCACTGCTGAGTAGGGATAGATCTCCATGACCTGAGCTGAAGTCAAGAGTTGGAGGCCCAACTGACTGGGCACCCCGGGTGCCCCTGAGAAGGGGATTCTTAGGAGCAGCCGAGACAGAAGGATCTGCCCCAGAAAGAAGCACGGGTATCGATGCAGGAAGATGTCCCCCCTTTTATTTTAACACCCAACATGGGGCTCAAACTCATAACCCCCAGGTCTAGAGTCACATGCTTCTCCAACTAAGCCAGCCAGGCGCTCCAAGAAGTCCCCTTCTTAAGGGTTCCTTCCCTTTGGAAGTGCAATAAATGCACTGAAAAGGCTGTGGGGCCCTGAAGCTGGATTTGAGACACTGGCTGCCCCCCTCCCTCCTGCCCCAACCTTCTGGTTCCCCAGGACCAGCCCATCCAAGGACGAACCTGTCTAATGTCTCGCGTTGGTGGGGAGGTGGGTTTCCTACTTCTCCACTGACCCCTAAGCACCCCAGGGCAGATGCTGAGGTCCACACACCTCTCCCGTCCGTCTCTCAAGGCTGGTCCCGGCACTTAGGAAGCCCACAACAAATGCTATTATTGTGGTTCTTACCCTCATTTCACTGAAAAGGAAACCAGCTCCTAGAGAAGGTATGACTCACCCAAGGCCCCATGACACTGGGGGCAGGGCTGGGACAGGAACTCTGGGCTCCTGGGTTCTTTCTCTTCCTGATACCCCAGGCTGCTGCCTGTTGCTTCCCCCACCCTCACTAAACACACACACACCCACACCCACACCCCCCCCCCCCCACACACACCTTTTTCTTCGTCAATATGCAGGCTGCCGGTCCAGATAAATTCTCAGTATCCTAGGGCTTTCAGTTACAGGACCCGACCTATTCTCAAAAGAGTCTGGGGGCTCTTCTAAGAACACTCTTTGGGCCCTATACGGCGCGGGTGGGGGGCAAGCAGTTTGGGCACAGCTTTGGAGTCTTGACTCCCCTGGGTTGCCACTTAGTGTCTGGGTGATCTTGGATAGATTTCTTAACCTCTCTGGGCTTAGCTTCCTCAGCTATAAAACGGGAAGGACAATATTCACCACTAAAGACTGTGGTGAGGATTATTAGCTGAGATCAAAGAGACCAGATGGGCACCCTGGCCAGCCAGCAGGAAGCACTGACAGGTGCCAGGCACTGTTCAGCACCTGCTCTGTGCTCCAGATTCCGGCCCACAAGAGCTTCCAAAGTGTGCACCCTCCTGCCTTATTTCCCCCCTTGTCTTCCCACGGGCCACCCTGGGCCCACCTCACGGCTCCTCTCCTGACCCCTCCTCTTGGGTGCCTGGATTCCCCTGGAGGACCAGATGCCCATTGAGGTAGCTGAAGGTACCAGACTCCTCCCCACCCCGCCCTGCCACTCCTCCCCACCCCGCCCCGCCACAGCCTCCAGAAATAAGTGAGAAGTGGCTTTTTTCTATTCCTCATTCCAGACTCCCTTAATGAAAATCAAATATTTGCCTCTCCAAGGCCTATAAACCTGAACTGCTTACAGGAAGGAGAGAAAAAAAAAAGGTGCAAAGAGAGTAGTGTGGGCAGAGGTGGCCTAGGAGAACCACGAGAAAGGAGAGTCGATCTGGAACAACCTCACGGCGTCAGCCAAGAGCGCGGTGAGCAGGGGAAAGCCGCCATTTCCAGTGCAGTCACCCCTGCTTTTCTCAATCGACCGCCACAAAAATCAATGGCATATTCACTCCGTGAAAGGCTCACTGAAAACCACTGAGGGTACGAAGGGGAGCAGGAGGTGGGGGAGGGATGGAGGTGAGGAACGTTCTACTCCAGCCCCACCCCAGAAGCTATCACACTAGCAGGAAGTGTGCCCTGCTTCCCACCAGCATGGTGTAGCAGCTGATGAAATATCTGAAGTGGGGGGGTAAGTGGTTGCTGCCCAGAGTCCTGCCCTCAGTGTCCCTCTGCCCCCTAGCGCTCCCAGACCTCCCCCAGGATCCAGCAAGGGAAGGATTAACAATCAGGCTTCCAGAAATTACCCTGGCGGGTTAAACATTCTGACCGAAACCGCTGGGCACAGCTGAGGGGCATGAAGAATGACACGAAATCTGGAGGTGATCACAGGGGGAACAAGGCCTGAATAAATGTTTGCTGAGCTCCCTGCAGTGCACAGCTGACATCTTGCCTGCCCAACTTCCGCACCCCTTCTGATTACAGCACCCAGTTTTCCAATGGGGCATCCCTAACCCTCCCTGCCACGTGCTCCTGGGGCCAGTATGTTAGCTATGGGAGAGTGGTCAAAGCAGAGAATCGTCTAGAACCCATGGCTGACTCCAGAACTGGCATGTGACCCTAACTAGCCGTGGGAGTCCTCCTCAGGTCCAAGAATGGGCATGTGACCCTAAGGGACTAGTAAGAGGCTTCTCTAGCACTCGGGCTGCAGACACAGCAAGGGTGCCCATTTCCCGCATGGGGTGGTTACCAAGAGGAGACCTGGGTCCACACCGCCGCCAGCTGGCTCTTGCCGTCTGGAAGGGAGGGACTGCCTAAGAAACACGGAGGAAGAAAGGAGGGCCAAGAGACAGAGACAAAACCTGGCCCCCGGATCAGCCCTGCCTTGTTTAGCTACTTGACACAAGAAATTACCTTTTTTAAACCTAAGCTGGCTTGAGATTGGTTTTTATCGCCTGCAGCCCAGAGCACTGACGCACACCATCCGCAGTGGGTTTACGGGACCTGCTGGTCAGTCGCTGCCAGGCCCTGCTTTCTGCCCTGGCTGCCATCTCAGGCCTGACGTAGTGGCTTGCTGAGGGCCCCCTGGGTAGGCTGGCTCCAGGCCCTCAGCCCTCTGCATTGGGCACACAGAGCATCCCTCTCCCACTGCGGACCCCAGACCCCAGGCCCTTGTCCTGCACCTCCCCCGCTGCCTGTTCTGACGTGCAAATCCTTCACAGGCTGGGCAGTGCCTAGGGATCATGATGTAGCTTCCTTTCACACCACTTACAAGGCCGTGTGGCCCCGAGGACCACTCCCCAGATCCTGCACGGGCACCTGCACACGGACGTGTTCCACAGGCAGGTGTTTTTACAGTTCTAGTTGACACCATGAGCTCGTTGAGGACACAAGTTTATGTCCCTTACGTCTTTACAAAAATTAAGTTTACTTGTTTATTTTGAGAGAGAGAGAGAACGTGAGCACGAGCAGGGGAGAGACAGAGAGAGAATCCGAAGCAGGCCTGCACCGCACCGTCAGCACAGAGCCCAGTGTGAACCTCGAGATCATGACCTGAGCTGAAACCAAGAATTGGATGCTTAACAGACTGAAACACCCAGGCGCCCCTCATGTTCTTTAACTTGCAGCCCCTCCACTGAGGTCAAAGCCCCCCTCCTCATACAGAGGGAAGAAGCGTTGATAGAACCACAAAAACACAGCCTCTGCCCTTCAAGGGTTATTAAAACCCTCCCCAAAGCTTTCTAACACCCAGAAGACCAAGATGCTCTGGGATAAATAAGCCTTTGTTAGGTAAATTAAAAGGGTTCGTTCCCCACTAAAATTGGCCGGCTGTGTAAATTTCATCCAAAGCCATAGGGGGGAAAATCCATGCATAAAAGGTCTCTGGACTAGACATAAACTGACAGTATTTATAACCACCATGTGCAGAGTTAACACCAAACCAGATTTTAGAGGTCTTCTGGGGCAACCTTCCCATTTTACAGAAGTGGAAACTGAAATTCCAAGAAGTGGACTGACACCTGGGGTCGCCCAGTCAAGGGGAGGGGGAACCTGGGCAAACACTGCGTAGGATTCTCCACTTCTCTCTCCACAAAGTTATAAATAACTTTACATCCATTTTATTTTATTACAATGCTACTTAATACATCCTCGCTTAACATCATGTAAGCCACAGGGAAACTCTGTATATATTTTCTACTCTCTGCACTACATCTGATTTGAAATGTGGGGCTTCTGTGTTTACTGGCAGCCTTAAACTTAGTGTGGCTTCTCACCCTCTCCACCACCCGTAATAGTGGCGACACAGACGGTCACAGGGGCTGTTGTGCAATGACAGGCAGTCTCCACTTCCTAATGTGGGGACCTAGGCGGTGTTGGCGCTTTGTGAAAATGTCTACCCTCTCCTGGCCCAGCAAGTCATCACGAGCACGCTTGTTCACGGCAAAGTGCTGTGTTGCATGTATCTCGTTAGTCTCTAAAGAAAAAGCATCTTGCAAGGTAACAATGATTCAGGAACAGCCTGGAAGTTGAATTTCTGGCTGTTCCTTTCACTCACTGTGTGGCCTGGGATAAGTCACTTAGCCTCTCTGAGCATGTTTCTTCATTTTCAAAAATGGCGGTAATACCTCCAACTGAACAGGGGTTGAGTCCCTCTCGAGCTCTGCTTTAGGGCTCGGCCAATTGCTGACCCAGGTCATCACCCTTGATTCTCTGAATCTTTCCCCTCCTGCCACCCATCAACCCCTCAACTGCCCAGGCCAGTCGAACCATCCCATCCACACCCCATCGCCTGCCTGGGGGCCGACCACCCCTTGGCCCGGTCAGTAGCAGGGTCCGGCTCAACAACACGGTCACCTATGTATGGGTCTAGCAGCCTATGGCAGGGTTTCTCCTCAGACTGAAATCCTCTAACATCATGGTAAAATTACTCTCTTTTTTCCTCGTGGGATCCAATGGAATTTAACGTCAGTCACCAAAGTCTGTAGGACCCTTTTCCACACAGAGCAATAGATTATATAATACTTACAAGATTCCCTTAACGCTCTATCCAAAATTAAGCTTGTATTCTTTTCCTGTTGTGACTGAGGAACTGAGAGGGGTCTCCCTAGCCACGTTCTATGTCTGGATCTCGCCCTGCGTCACGCACCCCACAGCAGGGCCAGGGGCCCTCACCACCCCACCCTTTCCAAGCAGTCTATCTATGTATAGGCTGAACCTCCGGGTCGGCTCCCCAGCCCCCAACCGCACCCAGTGAGGAGTCTAGACTTGCCCAGATGAAGGAGAAAAGCAGAACTTACAAGCAGAAGCTCAAAATGGGGGGCGGAGGGGGGGCAGGTGGTGCTTATGCTGTGGCAGAACTGCGTGGGGTGAAGAAGATAAGCATGGGGACCTGAGCCTTCCACTCACGGCGTGAACTTCTGTCTCACTGGTCGTAGTAAGAGTACTGATATCAGATCTCACCCCAGCCCCAAGCTGCAAATTCTGGCAACGGCTCAGAACAAATCTGATGATAAGAGAACATAGGAAGGATCAAAGATCACAGGTCGAGAACCCCAACAGACTATTTGAGTGTGGGGCTCATACAGGGGGAAAGGAAGAAAAGGGGTGCAGGGAAACTGCTGGAACTTATGTCTGCAAAGCCCAGAAAAGAGAGCAGCTTTGCTTCTTTACCTCCTGCCACAGCCAATTACAAGAAGTGGAAACAATCCCTTAAAACGTGCGGTAGGTGCATACATACAAACACAGGTGCCCACGCACGCGTGCGTGCATGCGTGTGCTCAGCCCCTCTGCTACCCACCAGCCTTGGACAATTAAAGCCAGGTGGGGGGGGGGGTCCTCATAAAGTGCTGGTGGGAATGAAAAATGGTGTAACCACTTTGGAAAACAGTTTGGCAGGTCCCCAAAAAGTTAACATAGAACTCCACACAACCCAGAAAATTCCACTCCTATGTATCTGCCCAAGGAAATAAAAACCGACGTCCACGCAGAGACTCACACACGAATGTTTGTAGCAGCAGTGTTACCTGTCAGAGCCCTAAACCGAAAACAACCCAAAGTCTACGCACCATGGAGCAGGGACGATGTGGTGTGTCTATACAACGGATCGTTATCCCACAATAAAAAAGGAACAAAGTACTCACGCATTTGACATTGCACAGGAACCTTAAGAACATTACATTCAGGACAAAAACCAGACACAGAAACCACATACTATATGATCCCACGTATACAAAATGCCCCAGAGGAAAGTTTAGAGACAAATTTAGAGAAACAAAAAAAAAACCAGATTAGCGGTTTCCTGGGGCTGAGGATAGGGAATAACTATAAATGGACATGAACGATCTTATTGGGGTGATGAAAATATCCTAGAACTCTATGATGGTCATGGCTGCACCAACAGGTAAAGGGACTAAAAACCACTGAACTGTACCATGTGAACTGGGTAGATTTTATGATAAATAAAATACACCTTGCATGAGTTTCCTACTGCTGCTGTTGCAATGACCACAAATGTAGCAGCTTAAAACAATGCACATTTATTATCTTATAATTCTGGAGGTCAGAAATCCAGACAGGGCTTCCCTGGGTTTGAATCAAGGTCTATTGAATCGATACTCTCCCTCCAGAGACTCTGGGGGAGACTATGTTCCCCGGTTCCTGGTGGCCACTGTGCCCCTTGGACAGTGCCCCTCCGCCATCTTCCTTGTATCTCCGGTTCCGACCCCATTTCCATCAGTCACCTACTTCCCTGACTGATCCTCCGTCTTACGAGGCCCACCAGATAATCCAGGCTGATTTCCCATCTCAAGATCTTGAACTTAGCCACACCTGCAGGTGACTGCAGGAAGGGGAGGTATTCACAGGCTCTGGGGATTCAGATGGGGGTATCGCTGGGCGACCATTATTCCGTCTACCATATGCCTCAGTAATAGCCAGTGCAGGACAGGGCCAGCAGGTAGGGCTCATGCAGGTGACCTGTCTAAACCCCCACCACTAAAGACGCCCTCAGGAGCCCTATCCAAGGGGAACACGCAGGGTATAAAGGAACTCAAAGGGCCCTCGTTTTGTCTTCCAAACACAGGAGGGACGAGGGTAAGAGAATAATGAGTCCTGACCAGAAGACCGGGACGAGCGGTCCAGTTGCAGTTTTACCCTACATGACGGAGGGCAGGCGAGGGGAGGGGAGAGATGCCTTTAATTTTCACTGACTTGACTCCCCCCATCCTTTTTTCTAAGGAACAAGAGATGTCTGCATGCGATCTAAGCCTCTGGGTGTTCTGAAATTTCCATCTCACTGATTACCTTAAAAGAACCCAAATTAAGTTAGTCCCCAGACGATCTCTGACTCTGGCGAGCACCGAAGTCGGTACGTAAGGACTCCCTCAGCAGGCACTGGGCCAGATCGTCCTCGTCCTGGTCCTCGTCCTCATCACAGGGACGGGAGGGAACAAGCAGGACCTGACTCTGCCCTAGTTACCGCCGGCGTCCAGAACCCAGGACCCACGGGCCTGAGGCCCCTCCCCGCTCCCCCCTTACAGTCACCCTGCCCAGGGTCACCTCCCTGCCTTGTCCCCACCAGGTTTAGGGTCTTCCCGGCGGATGGAAATGGTGCCCTCTTCCCCATCTCTTCTACGGGCATGGGCTCCCCCAGTGCCTAGCACAGTGCGGGCACCGAGTGGGTGCCCAGTGAACACCGGGAACCAAGTAAAGGTATAGACTGTAGATGCAGGCTTTCTAGGCACAAACAGGTTTTCATTCCGAGTGTACAGCGGGTGTTTGAAAAATGCTGTTTTCATATACAGGTACATACATTTAAGTGCACATTTTACATACACAGACATATTGATATGTATAAAAGCACATTTTATACAGAGAACACACGTGTTCAGTAAATAGTCATTTTGTAAATACACTTAACGCCTATGCAAGTACGTAAGTGCGTACATACACGCACAGACGAATGAAGGAATATAGATAAAGAGCAAGACATGGTTTAAAGGCAGAACAGGCTGGGGAGCTAACATGAAGATTCAAGCAAGACAGACATGTCTCTCTTGCTCTCCACGTATCCCTAAGTCTCACGCAGCACAGTGCCTGGCTGGCACCTAGGACGTGCTCAATAGTTACTGGGTGAACAGAGGACTGGCCAGCCTAGTTTCCCGAACAAGCATTTACTGAGAAAGTACTTACCAAGTGTCAGGTGTGGGGCAAGACTCTGGGGGGCCAAGGGGAACAGACAGACGGAAAGAGTCTCTCCCTTTTGGGGAGGGGGTGGGAGACTTAACACGCAGGCCCACCAGCCACACGCACCACAGGCAAATGGAGAGGAGAGCTCTGACGGGGGGAACAGGGTGCTGAGATGAGAGGGAAGTCTGGGGCGGAGGAAGACACGGGGACACAGGGATCAGGCAGAGGGAACAGCATGCAGCAAGGGCGGGAAGAGCCCATTTCTCCAGCAAACGTCAAGAAGCTGGGGGGCAAGGAAGGGCAGGCAGGGGCCGGATCCTCAGGACCTCGGGTTTTGTTTCATTTTTTTAAATAACAGCAGAGGGGCACCTGGGTGGCTCAGTCGGTTGACCATCCAACTTCAGCTCAGGTCATGATCTCACAGTTCATGGATTTGAGCCCCGCGTCGAGCTCTGTGCTGACAGCTCAGAGCCTGGAGCCTGCTTCAGATTTCTGTATCTCCCTCTCTCTCTCTGCCCCTCCCCCGTTCATGCTCTGTCTTTCTCTGTCTCTCAAAAATAAATAAATGTAACAAAAAAATTAAATGACAACAGAAAGTCACTGAGGGTTTTTAGCAGAGGGACAGCATGGTCTGGTACACATTTTTCAAAAGATCTGGAGCAGCATGAAAAATGAATCACAGGAGGGTAAAATGTCCTTCCCAGCATCGTGCTGACTCGTCCAAGAGTGAGAAACAATCCTACCGGCCACTCCTGAATGGCCCTCAGGAAGCTAACTGGTGACTGTGCCGTCAATTCACGTCATTTTTCCAGCCGGCCAGGGAGCACCCAGTATGTGCCAGGCTCTGTGTTAAACACTGGAGGTACTGAGGCCCCTTCCTCCAGGAACCTAAAGTCTCTACCGTCCAAGAACAGCCAGCCTGGCAAGGTGAGAAGACTTTAACTCAGACCAAATACTTAAGAACGGGGGTAGGAATTCAGACTCTGGATCAACACAGTGTCCTTATTTCCTCCTTTCTTTATCATTTATTTGTTTGTATCCTGCCTACTTCCAAAATAGATTTGGGACAACGAGCAACAAAAAGAGGATAGACGAAGACAATAAACAGGCAAAGAGAATGACAGTGGAAGCAAACAAACAGGCTGAACCTAAGAGCCCTTTATGGCTGCTGGTGATTAAGCATAAATTTGGCTCTGAGCACCCTGGTAGCCAGGGCAGAAAGGGATAGAGGTTAAGGGGAAGAACGACCTTTCACCTGTAGTAACACAGCTTTTCCTGGCTGTCCCTAAATCCTAAAAATCAAAGATGGGGTCTACGGTGCGCGGGCATGGATGTGAGAGCCAGGAGGAGGGACCCGGAGTGAAAGTTCCACCCGTTAGTTCACCTTGTTCATCACGGAACGCCACATCTGCCCTTACATCCTGCCTCCCTATCTGGTGCTCCTCGTCACCAAGCTAGAGATGGTGTTTCTTGGCAACACTTTCTCCCTCCCTCCCCTTCACAGGTTAAATTAGATACAAGCTCTAACACTTCCATCCCGTTTTCAAATCCATTCTCTCCTTCCACTGTCCTGCACCACTGCCCTGCTTCTGGCTCCCAGGCTCAGAAACAACCTCCTAACGGTATCCCTGCCTCTAGTCTGGCTCTTTTCCACAAGATCACCAGAGAGATTTTTCTAGAAATCATGTGTCTGGCTGCATCACTTTTCTACTTACAATACTCTCACGAGTGGACACAACCCACCCTTGTCCACCACTAGGCAGCAGCCTGTGGCTTGGGCAGGGCTGGCCACAGCTCCCTTAGGGGCAGCCCTTGGCTGGGCCCTTAACCTATCAGGACACAGCATTCTCCTGGCCGCGGGATTGGCTCCAGGGTGTGCATGTGACCGAAAGTGGTCCAATAAGAGTTGGAGAATAGATGTGAAGGCTGGAGCTGCTGAGGCTACATTGCCACCATGAGGGAGGCAGCCTGAGGCTGAAGTTCATATGAGAGGGCAGAGCACGCAGGGAAAACACAGGAGCGAGCCAGAGCCCATAACAAATGCCACCTGAAGCTTACCCACCTGGATGTTTCAGGGACGTGTGTTCATTAATTTCCTTCCCTCGCTGAGCCACCTGGAGTTGAGTTTCTTGTTATCAGTAACCAGGAGCACATCTGTTCTCCATCATCTCAACCTGAAGTATGAACTCCTCAGCATGGTGGATAATAGAAGCCAGCAAACGACAGCTGCTGGGCCAAATGAGGTCAACCGTCTGTTTTTGTCAATAAAGTTTTATTGGTATACAGCCATGCCCAGTCATTTATAGACCGTCTAGGACTGCTCAGGCGTTACCATGGCAGAGTAGATTAATTGTGACCATATGGTCCACACTGCCTAAAAATTTACCATCTGGTTCTTTACAGAAAATGCCTCCTGGCCCCTGGCATACCCACACTTAGACTTCTGCCTTCCCTCCCAGACTGACCATCGACCATCCTCTGCCTGTCACCTCCCTGGGTCTGGTTACGCTGAGCCTTTTTGCAAAATTCCTCTTATCTGTCCATGCAGTCCAGCAAACTCCCTGCATCCTCCTCACCCCAGCCCAGGCACCGCCTCTTCTCTGTGGGCCCCTCACTGGAATTAGGAGTCCCCTGCACAAACACAGCACCTTTGCCTGGCTTCACTCTACCACCCTGCTGAGCAGAATTATCCAATGGTGTGCTCATCAGCTCACCTCTAGCTGTAAGCCGCCTGCTGTCCAGGATGACGGATTACCTGTGCGTCCCTGTGCTTTAGGACAACACACATGACACAACAGTAGGTACCCTAATGTTTACTGACCTGAACTGCAAAGGGCTGAGTCTTCAAGAGAGGTGAATGAGCTGGGTGGTGTCTCTATCACAAAAGGGGGGAGGCACAAGACGGGAGCATTCAAAGCAAAGCTCGCTCCTCTCACCAGGTTACCAAGGTCCGCATCAGGGACGAGCGCCTCACTGTGGCCTCAGCCGTGCAGGTCAGTCCGGGTTATTGATTACAGACAACAGAAATCAGCTCTGTGTCTGACTATTTTACGGAAAAGAGGAATTTGATGAGAAAATGATGGAAAGTCCCAGAAGCAACAGGCAGGCTGGAGGACCAGGCTGGGACTGAGGACCAAGGGGGACTGGGCAGAGTGGAAATATGACCCAGGCCACACCACACGACATCTGCTTAGGACACCTGCCATTTTCAGCTGAACTCCCAATTTGGAAGAACTGCTCACTGCCCCCACTTCATTGCGGGACTCACTCAAAACCAATGCCAAGTGGCCAAATGGAGGCGGGAAGAAAGAATGTCTGGTCTACCTACGCCTCCCTACTGAGAGGCAGCGCTCTATCCCCTTCAAAGACCTACAGACTAGATGTTCCCCCAAACAGGGAAGTGGACAGGATGCTGAGCACCCCCAAATATAGAAAGCGCCCATGAGACACGCCAATTCACCAAACTGTAGAAATTAACCATAGATCCATGAGCCCTGTCTCTCCATCACTGGTCCCCCGGAGTGGACTCCGAAACTCCCGGGGTGGCAGATGCGAGGGACAGGCCCTTGCCTGTGTCTACACAGCACCAGAGCCAAGTGTGAACAAAGGAAGTGTTTCTTCATCTCTCACCACAGAGAGCAAGTGTCAAGCAGAATTTCAAGTATCTGCTATTGCAAAACATCTAAAGTAGCAGCAGCAGATCACTTCCAGAAACAACCCTCTCCCTCTACCCCATAGAGACATCAGGCTGCAGATGTATTCTGGATAACTCCACTGCCATTACCTGAAGTTCATTCATTCATTTGTTCAGGCATGCATGCATGCATCTGCAAACTGTCCCAAGAACCAGAGGGTCAAGTCCTATGTTGGTTATCTGGGTTACAAAGATGAAGCTGCTACCGTCCCTGACTTCCAGAAGTCCAGTCACTTAGAGGAAAAGTCACTTTCACTTTGGGGACAGCAGCTGTATTGGCGGGTTAGAGGCGATGGGACTATATGCTGCAGACCCTTTTTAAACACTCACTGGGCATCACTCCACATCTACACACGCACACACGCACGGGTGCACGCACACACACACACACACGCACACGCAGAGCCACCCATTTAGTCAGTCACCAGCCCTAGGTCCACAACCCAGAGGACAAGGGCTGTGTGCCCAAATCTGGGTCCTACCAGAAGGGCCTCTGGCTTCTGAGTTGGTTAAAAATGTCAAGCCCTGGGAAGTCTGCTTCCCTGAAGGGGGGGCGACAGAAGGCAGAAACAGTCACTCTAGGTATCCTAGGGCATACCCCGGCTCTCGGCAACAGTCAGTCCTCTGAAAACGGAGAGATAAAGCTAACCTCGGGTGCCCCTGCTCAGCCCCCCACAAATCAGGATGCCAACACCTGCCATTCGAACCACATTTTCCAGTTTCTTAAACCCTTTCGTACATTCATCCACTCATCATTCGCTGAACACCTGTTATGTAGCAGACACTCTGCTTAGAGCTAGGAATCTGAAGAGTAATAAAATACAGTCCCTCCCCTTTGGATGCCTCCTCCTCTAGGAAGCCCTCCTTGGTCTCTCTAGATGAGTTCAATGCCCCCTACCCCGTCATGGGCTCACTGCTGCCTGTATCATCATCGTCCTTCAATCGAAACTCTCTGGCTTAGAGGAAAAAGGGACTCTTAGACCTCATGCCATCACTGCACGCACAGCACCTACTCCACTGTGGCACACAATGGGGGCTGAATGAACGCCTGGGCGTATAAGGTAAGAATCTGGTATCACCACCCCCCCCACACATACACACATACACACACTTGGCTTCTAGATCAGGAAGTGTGTCTCTGAGAGCACAGATGCTGGGCCACTAATCCCACCTTCCATGCCCACTGGACACCCTGACCAGGTTCTGTCTCTCCCCTCCTCCAGGAACCGCAGAATTCCATCTGCCCTCCTGTGATCAATTTATTCTTGGGATTCTATACCCTCCCTCTGGGCATTTTTGAAGATACAAAGAGACAGAGCCTGTGATTAAAAGAAAAAATAAATGGATTCCTAATGATGGAATGTCAGGCACTCGTGTATTCATTAAACAAATATTTACTGAGCACCCACGCTATGCTCCAGTGTAGGGGCCCAAACGCAGAATGAACACAAGCCAAAATCACTGGCTGCTCTCTAGGGTCTGAGTATGACTATGTTACAAAAAGCGATGTCCCTCAGGTGAATCAATGAGTGAATGAATGAATGAATGAATGAATGAATTATGGGCAATGTAAGGTAATCATTGCAGATAACATCAAGATGTAACCTGAATCAGGGCACATGCTCTGTTGAGGAGGTGGGAGACCATGATTCTTCATCCCCAGGTCACTCTATCAGCATCAGGGTACCCCGCCTCCATTTGTCCTCCTGTCCACACCCAGAGTGCAAGGGAAATGGGGAGAAGGAGCCTCTTCTGACCATCGGTGGCTTCCTAATTAAAGCCAAGGATCTGTGTTCACTCGAGGTCTCTAAACACCCCCCCCCAAAAAAAAGTAGTTAAGAGAAAGCAGATGAAATGCAGTGAAGACTAGCTAATAAAATCAGGGGGAAATGCTGTGAGTTTTCAGGCATGACGGTGATTCAGCAGACCTTGCAGGGAGAAGTTTTGAGCGCCAAGGGCCATGGAGGGTGTTCAACGCCTGCGTTCCAGGGAAAATGTAAACCATCACTTCCTGCAGAATTAACTGGTCCCCGGGGGGAGATGTGTGCTAAGTTCCTCTGGATCACGCAGCTAAGGTGGCTTCTCCACCCCCACTCCTGTGACCACTCAAGACTGCATTTAAAAATCCATGGACACACAGGTTAGCTGAGGACAACCTTCGGTGCAGGAGACTGTGTTCCTAATAAAGTGTCAGAAGCGGGGCACCTGGGGGGCTCAGTCAGGTGTCTGACTTCAGCTCAGGTCATGATCTCATGGTTCGTGGGTTCGAGCCCCGCGTCGGGCTCTGTGCTGACCCCTCAGAGCCTGGGGCCTGCTTCAGATTCCATGTCTCCCTCTCTCTCTGCCCTTCCCCTGCTCACGCTGTCTCTCTCTCAAAAATAAATAAAAACACTAAAAAATAAATAAAGTGTCAGAAGCTGAGGTTGCCCCCTTCCAGAACATTCACTGTCATCTCACCTCCCAAGGATTCTGGCTCCTTATGGGGTCACTGCGCCAGACACCAGCTAAGTGTCACCTACCCTCAAACCATGTCCTTCCTCAGTCCGGGTAGGAATCTAAGGCGTGGAGAAGTACCTCTCTTGTCAAGTCTGGATGACAGCCTGGCCTGAATTTGAACACAAGTGACCAAGACGGAGAGGATCCTGGGAGCCCTAAGGATCCCCCAGGAAGTGGATGACTTCCCAGAGATCAAAGGGGGCAAATGAGGTGACGCCCAGGACCAGCCTTAACGAACCCCCAATGAGCACAACGAACCCACAATTAAAGACAACGGCGGGGAGGGGACGAGTGAGGCCAGAGAAGAGCCCATGTCTTTGATTAAGCACGGGTGAAATTCTGCATCACCGCTTTCATCTGACTCCCCCCGCGGGCTCCGCTGCTTTGCAAATGTTCTCAAAGAAAATCATCTTGAATATACATTATTCCCAGAGCCGCTCAACAGAAGGGACTGCCCTTCCGCCTCCTCCCCCTCTCTGGAGCGTTTTCCCAGATGGGACTTGAATGTCACACAATGGCAGCCTTGGCTCTTTTCTGTAGAAGACGCTCTTTCTCACCTGCTTTGTGCGCTCTGCAGGTCCAACTCCTTTACCGGAGTGTCAGTTTACCAGCGGTTTCCTGCCCTTGAAGCTGAAGCCAGTCCCCTTGGACTGAAACCAGCTCTCACGACGGTGAGGCCCTGATAACGCTGAAGCACTCTCGGAACACTGACTTGCTTTTAATAGCAGAGTGGAATCTGTCCTGAGTCAACTCCAAACGAACCTGGATTCTGGGCCGTTCCAAGAAGAAATGATCACGAGCAGAGCACCCTGCAGGGGACTGTTGTGGAGCTGAGCGGAGGCAGCCACACACACCTTGCAGGTCCTCAAAGGCTGGCCTGCCTGCTTTTGCATATTCCGTTCCCTTTGTCTGAAATGCTATTCCCAGCACCGAACTTCAAAATTCAGTACAAATTGTCACCTTCTCTGTAAAACTTTTACCAGCCCCTCCAGGCAGAGTTCACATCAACACATCCTGAGAGTGTGAGCTTAGCCACGCCCTGTGCTTAGCCAGATGTACACACGGGAGAAACTTCTATATCTGGCTAGAGACCCTCCGAAGCTAGCATCTCCAAATAACCTCTTGCTTGCAATTCTATTTTATTTTTTTTATGTTTTATTTTTATTTTTGAGAGAGAGAGAGAGAGAGAGAGAGAGAGAGAGCATGAGCAGGGGACAGACAAAGAGAGAGAGGGAGACACAGGATCCAAAGACAGGCTCCAGGCTCTGAGCTGTCAGCACGGAGCCCGACGCGGGGCTCAAACCCACGAACCATGAGATCATGACCTGAGCTGAAATCGGAAGCTTAACCGACTGAGCCACCCAGGTGCCCTTGCAATTCTATTTCAAAAGTTTTACTGTGGGGAGCCTGGGTGGCTCAGTCAGTTAAGAGTCTGATTTGGGCTCAGGTCATGATCTCCTGGTTTATGAGTTCAAGCCCCACAACAGGCTCTGTGCTGACAGCTCAGAGCCTGGAGCCTACTTCAGATTCTGCATCTCCCTCTCATTCTGCCCCTCCCCCCTCACACTCTGTCTCTCTCTCTCTCTCAAAAATAAATAGACATTAAAAAAATTCTTTTTTAAAAAGTTTTACTGTGCATGGGGCACCTGGGTGGTTGAGTCAGTTAAGCATCCCACTCATGATTTCAGCTCAGGTCATGACCTCGTGGTTCTTGAGTTTGATCCCGACGTCAGGCTCGAACTGCTGACGGTACAGAGCCTGCTTCAGATTCTCTCTCTCACCCTCTCCCTCTGCCCTTCCCCCAGTTATGCTTTCTCTCAAAATAAAGAAATAAACTTTTAAAAAGTTTTATAGTGAAATAGTTCAGATACACAAAAAAATACATAAAGAATAATCAAATCATCTCTTGTGCCCACCATCCAGTTTGAGGAATAAAATATAACAAATGCGAAGTCCCCTGGCACCCTGCTCCCCAGTCACCCCCCGGAGGTAAGCTCTCTCCTGAGCTGAGTGTTTATTACTGCTGTGCATGTCTTCTTATTCTTAACACATATGCTTCTACCCCCTAAACAATGCGTATCATCATTTTCCAAGTTTTAAAATATTTAGACCTTTAACACTTTGCATATTAGTGCAATGACTTGTTTTTACGTCCATCCCCCACCCCCTCCCCTAGTCCAGGACTCTGTGAGCAGTGCCTGCATCCGGTTAATCTCTACCTCGGGGCACCTGCCCCACCCCGGGCACACAGTTCAGGCCTCACGCATGCTTGCTGAAAGTGGACAGGAAGGGGGGGGTGAGGAAGGGGAGCAGGTAGAGGAAGAGGAAGGAAGGAAGGAAGGAAGGGAGAAAGAGAGAGAAAGAGGGGCGTCTGGGTGGCTCAGCCAGTCATGATCTCGTGGTTCATGAGTTCATGCCCCGCATCGGGTTCTGTGCTGACAGCTCAGAGACTGGAGCCTGCTTCAGATTCCGTGTCTCCTTCTCTCTCTGCCCCACCCCCGCTCATGCTCTGTCCCTCTGTCTCTCAAAAATAAATAATAAATAAAGCATGAAAGAAAGAAAGAAAAAGAGAAAGAAAGAAAACAAATGTGGGGACAGGGATTTTGCTCACTGGACCCAAAAATGGAATGGGGGAAGCGGCAGAGGGCTTCCCTGTGGAGGCTCCCAGTAGCACAGCCTTCTGAAAGCCTCCTAAAGCTGGAGGGACCCAATTAAGACAGGGCACGGAGCTGGCTGAGGGGACAGGGCAGCACTTACTGCGAGGAACTATACCCAGCACACAAGAGGGGCTCTGGGTGCGTTGGGTGAATGAAAAACCACTTCTCCAGATGAGAAAATGGAGAGCGTGGAACAAGACAGCATGGCTGGTCCAGGGAAGACCCAGCGTGGGGACCATCTAATAGAGAGGACAGTCCTCGCTCCCAGAGGACCAGTCTTCCTTCGCTCAGCTCCACACTGCACAGCACAGCCTCAGGTAGCTTCCAGCAACTTCAGAGGAAACCCAGAGAGGGTCACACAAGTGAGAGGGTGCTTAAACACACAAGGGGGGAAGGGACCGGAGTGGGGGACAGGGTATGTGGCCACCACGAGAGCAGGCGAATTTTGAGGGCGAAGGAATACCAGCCTTCGGAATAAAGGAGCGCTGAGGCCTCATGATCCTCCTTCCCTTAGCTGAGCTGTGTCTCTGACTTTCTGGATCCCCTGTCGGCCCAAAGAGCATCTGTGAGGAGAGCACCAAGGAGAGTTTTAAAAGCAGCCAGGGCTGAGAAATTAAGTTCCAACTCTGGTCCTGACCAGCTGTGCAGCCTTGGACAGATTACTCAGCCTCTCCGGGCTTCAATTTTCTGAAGAAAGTAGGTACTCATTCTACACTCTTGGAGGAAGGCCTACAAGGGGCCTCACCTGTGGACCTAAAACGGAAAAAGGGCCCAGTCTTGGGATCCAACGATGTTTAGCACAATATGGCCACACCATCCGCCAAGCACCGTACGCATGGCAAGTGTTGTGATTAGACTTTATTTGCTGTCATATAAGCCCCTTTCCGACTTTTTTCTCTTCCTTCCTTTTTTTTTTTCCTTAAGATTCAAGACATAGTGTTTGGTCAATGCTAAGTAGAACAGAGAGCCAGGAAGTTCATCTTTAATTCAGTGCTGACAATACCCAGCTCAGCTCAAACTTGGCAAAAATGCTTTCTTCCAGCACATCTATTCATAGACGTCTGTTCCTAGAGTTAGCTCTCGGTTATTCAGTCTAAGGGAGGGATTGTCCCATGCTCTGAGAAAGGGGTGCAGGAAGGCAGGGGGACGGGAAGGGCATACAGGGAAGGGAGAGGGGAGAGCAGGGCAGACCTAGAGAAGATCCCCCTGTCCCCAGAAAGCAGACACAGCACTCTGGAAGGGTGCAAGGTGACCATGCTCCTACGCTATGTGGCCATTAGGACAGGGACATGGGGAGGTGACAGACATATCACACAACTCGCTCTTGAGTAAGGAGTGCTCTACTGCCCAACGGGTGAGGAGTGGGGGCTGGGAGAAGCCGAGGGGCAGCCTGACGCAGTGGCACAGCCTGCGTGCCCAGCAGCGGCCCCCTCAGGAGCACCTGAGACCTATGTCCCCAGGGAAGTCCACCCTTGGAGCTGCCACAGGCTTCAGCCCTTCCCCAGGGCTCCACCTTTCCCCAAACCCGTGGATCACCCCCAGGCCTGGCAGCTCCCCTTGGCTGAGCCGAACTCTGTCTCCCCACCCAGTGCTGAAGGGGTTAGATGGGTGACAGGCACCTTTGCCAACTTTTCCTTTTTTTTTTTTTTTTAATGTTTGTTTGTTTGTTTTTGAGAGAGAGAGAGGGAGAAAGAGTGCAAGCAGGGAAGGGACAGAGAGAGAGGGAGACACACAATCCAATTCAGGCTCCAGGCTCTGAGCTGTCGGCACAGACACTGACCCCATGAACTGTGAGATCACGAGAGCCGAAGTCAGACGCTTAACCGACTGAGCCACCCAGGCCCCCACCTTTGCCAGCTTGTCACTCTCATCTCTGGTCCTTCACTTTTGTCCTCCAACCCTTGACACTGTGGCGAGAGGCACAGGCGTGACTCGGCTGGGGAAGCCCGGACCCAGCCCAGGGGGTGGCTGCAGCTTCCGTTCTGCCTCTGCTCACCAAAAACAGCACACCTGCCTGATCGACATACCCGTTCTTCTGGAATGTGCTGGGGAGCACAGCCCCCATGCCCAACAGGAGGACAGAGGACAACGGGAATGGAGAGAACGAGGGATGTTATGGACTCTCAATAAATGTCACTGCGAGAGGCTAACCCGTGTTTCCCTTCGGATCTAAACATAGAAACACACACGCACATACATGAAGATCACGAATCTGGGGGTTTTAAATGAATGATTAAAAACACTCCACTTCCCATTTTCCACCCAAGGCAGAAAATGACTTCATACCCTTGTCCATTAAGCGTACGTGTGGCGCATGTGCACCAGCACCTTGGGATGCTCTGCGCCTTTCTTAAAAATATAGGGCTGATGAGTTTTTAACCAGAACCTCTCCAAAACCCAGGCAGGATGACAAGTGGGCTGCATGACAGACACAGACCTTGAGAGAAAACGGCATTTTAAATACCACAGTCTGGAAATCTGCAGTCCCATAACTGGTTTGCGCTCAGCTCCCCACAGCGGTGCCTTGGGCTGCCCTTTATGGGTTTCTCGGAAGGGCTGGCACATCCTTTCCCTACTCCCTGGAACCCGCCACAGGGCACAGGCGGCAGGTTCTGAAGGGCAGTCCCTCTCCCAGAAGATCAAGTGTACCCTCCTCTCTCTAGATGCACAGGCGGAGGGGGGGACCCACGTGCTGGTGCACAGACGCTTGCCTACCTTCCACGGGGACCACGGGTCCCCCCACCGGAGCCTTGGAGTCACCCGCAAAGAAAACACTTTGCTACTCCTAATGGGCAGCTGTCATTCATCTTAACCTTTCCCTGAAAGTAACTTCCATATGACTTGAGGAGAGTTACTAGCACGGGGGTGTCCCCAGCTGCCCTCCCCCCGTCACCCGCTAACCAAGAGGGTGGGCAGTGAGTCTTGGAAAGTCACGTGACCTCCGACCCCAGGTTCCCTCTCTTGTCAAATGGCAACAGGGGTTCCTTCTCAGTGGCTCCAGGAGGCTCTGCTCCCTGGTGGCTGTCATATTCCAGAACCTCTGGCCGTCTTTGTCCAGTTGTCTTCCAGTCCTAGTCTCAGGGCCATTAGTATTTTAGCCTCAGGGATGCCTGAGTTTTAGTAATTGCTCTGTTCTATTGTACACTATTTATAAAGTGATCTAAACATTGGTTTTCTTTCTTTTCCTGCAAACAATAGAGTTTTTGGTTTCTTAGAAGAGATCAGAGAGGAACAGAAAAGAGGGGAGAGGAGAAAGTTTTCTTCCAGCAGAAGTAATACTATAACCACATTGCAGAAAATGCATAAAAGAGAAAGGGACAGAAATTTATCTATATTCAGAGCCCCTGTCACAACCTTGAACGCCATTGTGGTGTGTATTTCCTTCCAAACTTTTTTCCGACAAATGACTGCTTCTCTGTTTCCTCCCAGCCTCCTGCACCCTCTTTTGAGGGGCTACATCATGACTGATCCAAGCATTTGATCAATTTCAGATGCTTAGGTCACTTCCGATTTGTTGTTGTCAAGGGGCTGAGCTGACCATCTTTGTGCAACATTCTACCCATACTTTGAATTGTTCCTTTAGGAAATCTTGCCGGAAGTAGGTTCACCAGGTCAAAGGTTACAAGTATCCTCATGACTCTTGACATAAATTCTATGGTCTCCCAGAAAGGCCTTTGTAGGATCCAGTTGGCCACGTGCAAAAAGACACAGGTTCCTTTCTGGGGCTGGGAACACCTTTCCTAGGCATCACGGGGTGGGGGCAGGGGACCCACTGGGTTTCCTCTGTAATGAGCTCTTGTGGAACATTCCAGTCTCTGCGCATCAGCACATGCAATCTCACGGGCTTTTCAACTCCCCCTTATTGGGCAGGATCCCATAACACATATGAGAAGAGGCTCCAAAGTGGAATCAAATACCCTCTCCCTCCTGCCCCAACAGCTACTTGATATGACAGAGAACAAAAGATCAGCTTCCTTCTCTTTCGGTTTTAGGTGTCCAAGGTCTTAAGACACCGATTAATTTCCCTGAGAGAGGCATTTTCCAACCACATTCCTGGTCATGAAGGGAGCTGCTGGCAGGAGGGGGGTTGGGGACACTCCAAAGGTCATACCTCCTTTATTCCTCATTTATTTCTGCAAGGAGGGGGTCTAGGGGAAAGTCACAAGTATGCAAATGCTGTTTCTCTGCACTTCCCCTACATTTCACCACTGAAACTTTGAGAAACACTGTTTGGGAAAGAGAAGGTACCACTCAGAGGCAGGGGCTCAGGGGCCATCTCCCAAGGCTGGGGTCCCCGTGGACGCAGGAGCTCTTTCAGATCAACTCCAGATTGGGGCATCCAACCACATCCTGGAGATGGGCAGGATCAATGGCAGAAAGAAAGGTCCTAAATCTGGGGGCTGTTGTGACCAGAGAGTTTGCCTCTATTAAAAAAAAAAAAAAAAGTCAGGCCTCACTAGGCTAAGAGACCGCCTCTGTCCTGTCCACTGGGTCCGACACACAGGACAGCTGGACCCAAAAAAGATTCTCTCCAAAGTTAATCACACTCAAGCAGGAGAGAACCCCGGAATAATCACACTTACATCTACATAATATACAGAGGCCACCACCAACGGCACCTTCTGAGGCTGTCCCCCATCTAGCACAGCATAAACGGAACTGGGTCTCACATGCTAACTTAACTCGGCCATATACAGCTCTACTCAAAGGGCCAAACGCTTTACTTTTCTTTTAAAGAGTTTAAGTAACATAAAAGTGTATTTTGCCTGTCGTATTTCATTTGTATTTATTTTTCAATATCATACTTGATGGTACCTCACACACTACTGTGCCTGCCGTACATTTCCTCCAGTGTGCTTCTGCACAGCGTCACGTACACAAAAGCACCTGTGTGCAAACGATCCCTCGGGGCCATTCAGGAGATCGTCCGAGATCGTGCTTCGTGCCTCATATTCATCAGGGCTTCTGAAAGTCATGATTAAGACAACTCTGCTGTGTTAGAGTTTCCCCTCCTTGGGTGCTTTTAGGCCTTGAGGGATGTGTTCTCTGTTAGGCAGCAGCAGAAAAGCAGTCTCAGATCACAACAGGAAGCCAGGCCTCCCAGGCTGGCGAATGTCTGCGGGGGAGGGGGAGAGAGGGCCCCTGGCTTCGAAACCGGCCTGCAAGGACAGGCTGTCTGGGCATAAAAACTGGTCCTCACACAGGGCCCTGAGCTGCCTGTGCAGCCTTAGCAGGCCTTCACCTCCCTGGCCTGCTCCTTCATTCTTTCAAAGAGTGGCCGAGATGATTCTCAATTTCTTGTGTGACTCTGGGCTCACCTCACCTCTCTGGGCCTCCGCTGGCTGTCTGAACAGGCTTCTACATTGGAGAGGAATAAGCATGGCCCAAGTGGGATTCCGAGACAAAGCTGCCCTGTGTTGGGATGCTGACCTCCTCATCACTTTGTGCAGATGGGCCCTGAGGTCGGTCCCCTCCAGCCAGGAGCTGTTTCCTCCTTTCCTGCCCATCTCCCGACCCACACCTTACAAGCTCTGTTTCTTAGGTGAGTCCTGGCCTGAAGAAGTCTGGGAAGGACGGGGCTGGGTGATCTCCAACATCCTTTCCATCCGAACACCATCTAACACCAGAGTTAGAAACAGATGGCAGAGAGGCAGGAGACTCCAGCACCTGGGGGCTCTCTAACTGGGCTGTAACAGGGGCCTCTGCACCACAATCACCGGAGAAACTTGTTCACGCTGTGGAGTCCCGGCCCTCTCCCCCGGGGAGGCTGAAGTACACCAAGTTATGTCAGATGGAAGGAACACTGGGGAAGGGGAACACATGCGTAGAATGTTCTGGCAAGTTCACATACTGAAAGGGGATGGGAGGAACAAGCAGAGGTACTAATACTGTGTCCACTCATTTTCTCAAGGCTACAATGACTGGTGTCCAAACACTGAGATTTCCCTTTCAAAGTCAACCCCCATGACACATGAACCCACAGAACCCGCCCCCCCACCCCCACAAATCCTTCTCAGGTGGGGGTGCCCGCAGACCACTCGATGTGCTGCAAATCCCAACACCCAATGCAACAAGAGGGGTATTAACAGCGTGAGTCAGTTTCACACTGACTTTACCAAAAAGCCTCACCACTCAAATTAGTCCACGTCCTCCATCTACCTGCAAAAGTGCGTTATAAGTCTGACCCTCCTCGGCCGGCTGCTCACAGGAGGCGGTTCCGGTGACAGCGGTGGCCGAGATGCCCACCATGCACCCCCTCCCAGCAGCATCGAGCAGCAGCAGGGGCTGCTCCTTGGAACACAGCTCACTTTGCAGACTCGGGGAGCCGTGTGTGAGGTTCACCTGAAGGAGGCAGTCAGAGCAGCAGGTGGGTCCTGACGCTGGCGGGGCGGCTTTTAACTCGAGCCCTGCCTGCCGTCAGCCTCTAAGTTTTGTCTCCTCATCTGTCAGATGGGGATGACATGACCTGGCTCGCGGAGGTCCTAGGAACGTTAAGAAATAAAACATGCAAACACGCATCGTCCACGCTCAACAGGGAAAGCAGTTATTACTTCAAAACAAAACAGAATCACAAAAGCCACAACGTGATGCTCACGGGAGCCATGTGACTCAGGAGGCCTCTGCCTGGGCCATAAATGCCTGCACGAAGGGTCGGAAATGCTGCCTCGGTCCCCTCTTCTGCCCTGCCCAGTCAGCCCGCTGCTCTGTCCTCTGGTGTCAAGTGACTGCCCCTGCTATCCTGTCCCCAAATCTAGCCAGAGAGCTTCTCCAGTTCCTGGATGACAAGGAGGGGCCTGGTGTGGGGGGTCGGGGTGTGGGTCAGCCCAAGGAAACAAAGCCTTCCTTCTCAAGCTCCCCAGGCCCTTAGAGACGTGTGGGTGGCAGTGGGGACACACACCTACACAGCATGTATTCTGCACACAGATCCATCACAAGGCCTAGCACACAGTAGGTGTTCACTTAATTATAGTCCCTGAATGGCAGGATGGATGTGGTCCCTCCATTACGATCTGAACCCTTGATGGCCATGAAGGTGTGCCCAGAAAGGACTGGAAAACCTCACCCTGCTTTCATTCACAAGCCCGTGTGAGCTTGTGCACGCTGGCTGCCCTCGGACGCCTCCAGGGCTCAGAGCAGTACTCAAAGCCAGAGTTCAGGGGAGCAGGGCAGACATTTTAGGATGTTATTGGCCGGGTTTCACTTCCACATCGCCTTCTGCATTTTACTTCAACTCTGGTTTTGAGCAAAGGTGGGGCTGGTGCAGAGACTTGCAGGGAAGGCCTCCCTGAGTCTGCAGGCTCCTCTCCCTGGGCCCTGGCCCCGGAGGCTGCGTGGACAGCAGACTTGCGTCACAGAGCACCTCTCAGACGTCGGGCCCCAAGCCAGGCACAGTCAGACATGTCCTGATGTAAGAGCCACAACATGCTGTGAAGCAGGCACTGTGATGCCAGACGACGCTGTATGATCCCAAAGATTCCCCAGTTAGGGAGCCGGCTGTGAACAGCGGCCAGCGCCCCCCTGCCGAAGGAGACCCCCATCGGGGCCAACCGCGGCATCTAGTTCTGCATGAAGCCACCCCAGCCGTCTGAAGGTACCTTCAAGAAACATCCCGCCCCCCATCAAATTCATACCCCACGTCTCCTCCAAGAGGGTGGCCCTGGCCAGAAGCCTGCATCAGACGCAAATCAGTGCTCACTCACCTGGAGCTACGTCCTGTGGGAGGTGGGCCTCCGCAGGGGGTGTTTCTGCTGGGGCTAGTTGGGAACTTCACAAACCTGATCTCACTTAGTCCTCCAAACCTCCTAGGACGCTGGGCTGTCTCAGCCCGGCCTCGTTGGGACCCTTCTGGCTCAGCAAGTTGAGGACTGGCCCAAGGTCACGTGGCCGCTGGGCACAGGAGAGGGACTCCCAGCTCCACGGTGCGGCTGCGGCTGCTGAGCGGGCATCAGGTCTACGTTCTAAAGTGCTCCAAGCGGCCAGAGCCGGTCACGGGAGGCTCTCTGAGGCAGACGCGCAAAGCTGCTTGCTGCCCAAGTGCTCTCCTGTCCTTGACTCTTGTGTGTGAATGCTCCCCCCTGTACTCCCCAAATCTGAGGATGCGGGTGGGGGAGGGGCAGGCGGGCCAGCAGCCTCTGATGGAGCTTAGTCCCCCGCGGAAGGACAGTCCACCAGCACCGGTGGCGCTGAGCTGGGGCAGGACGTCCAGCTGGCACCATCCTCTGGGTTGGGGCTGGCCCCCAGGCACCATGCAGCCATGTGAAGGGGCCCGGCTAAGACCCGGGGTCCAGGCCTGATTTGGCCTCTGAGGCAAGATGCTTCCTCTTCTGGGTTCCAGTTCCCTCATGTGTTAAATTAAGACAGCTGGACGCCTAAAGCCTGACAGTCTGAGCATGAACTTCCTGCTCGATCCTCGCAGCCCCAAGTGCATGTGAAGGCCAGTGGTGCTCCCAAGGCCGCCTCCCCACCTCCACTGTTCAGGGGGTCCAGGCCCTGAGGGGCTTATGGCCGCCTGGGCCCGCCCGGCCCTCTGTGCTGTCGCTGTCGTCGGTGTCAGGCCTCCATCTTTTAACTGTATGTATCGTGGGCACGGGATGCCTCTTCCCCTGGCCCAGCTGCCTCGCCACCTTCAGTGTCATGTTCAGATTCACATCCACTCAGTCCAGGTTCTGAATGAACGACGGGAGTGAAGGCCTCCACGCTCTCCCTACGCCAAGTGCGGTCCCCGGACCAGCGTCTCTGCCCACCCCCGCCCGTGACTCAGAATCTGCAGAGAAACCTCCACATGATTTGGGGGAACGCTCCAATTTGGGGAGCCCTGTTTCCAAGATGCTCCTCGGCTCTCACGTGCCCCACACCACATCCCTCGCCTCGACCACCCAGAAGCTTTCCAACTTAGGGGCCTTAGCAGGACTCACTAAAACCTAGCCCATCGTTGACCAAAAAAGATTTGTCTTAGGAATCTTCTAGAAGCTTGCCACTGACTCTCACAGGCGGGATCTGAAATGTGCAAGCCCCGGGGTGATTCCTGACATGTGTTACCCACTGGCGGCCTGAGTCTTGAGGAAGCTAGAGTAGCTCACAAACACGTTGAGGTCCCTTCCCCTCGGTCCCGTGGATCTGGCTACCGTCCCCGTCCCCATCTACTCCTCTGAATGGGTGACTGCGGCTGCCAACATCCCGCAGCAGAGACACACGGCGCGGCAGCCCCTCCTGCCCCTCGTGGCCCTGTGTCCACGGTCAGAAAATGCTCTTCCCTCATTTTCTACTCTTGACACGTACTCGACGTGGAAAGAAAAGAAACTTTTCCAACACACATTTTGAGTTTTTTCACAAACCCTGCAATCCTTCTATGGTTTCAGATTATCTTAAATATTTATTAAAATCACTCTCAGCCACACTTCTTGAAACAAATCTCCTCGTTGACTTCGATTATTTAGATATTTATGAACATGATGTCTCCTTCCCTCGGAGCAGATGGCAGCTAGTAAGTCTTTGGAAAGGAAAAAAATCAATGGGGCAGAACGTAAACTCAGTGACTCCCCAGTTTACTCTTCTTGCTGAGCTCTGGGATGACTAGCTCTTCTTTCGGGGGATGTGCCGCACGAAAGCCAGTCCACGCCTGGTTCGGGAAAGCACGGCGCCCTGAACCCTGAACTGGAATCCAGGAAGGAGCCACCGGCCAAAGGCTCCATTGCCAGTGGGAACCAGAGCCGTGTTAGGAGGAGGACAAGACAATGGGTTGGGGGAGGGGGGGATGGACATTGGCAGAGCAGCTCCTATGAGCCAGGCAGTGTGCTGGAAGGTTCTCCACACCACCCAGAGGGGATCTTCACAACAACCCTTCCAGGCAGCGGTCAGCGCCCCTCCTCTGAAAGCCGAAGAAGGCCCAGAGAGAGGACAAATCTCACCCAAGGTCACAGAGCTAGCAAGCAGCAGAACCGGGACGCGAACCCAGGCAGTCTGGGCCCTAAAGCCATACCCACACCTGCCTCTACAAGAAGAAAAGTGTGACGGGAAAACATCACGGCCCTTAACCTCATGCGTCCTCGGCTACAAAGTTCCTACCTTTCTTTCAGCCTGGTGAGGCCACTCACCCCTTTTCAGACCATCAAAGACTAAACACCCAAGCAACCGGGGCTTTGTCCTTCTAGAATCTGGGGGACACAGGTGTTGGTGTCCTGGAAGGAGTGGAGGAAAGGTTAGGAGACAGGAAGGGAGAGTCATGAATACATAGAGTTGACTCTGTGAGAGGGGAAAAGACCTTTGCCCTCAGAAATGGATGAAAACCATGGTTTTTTTTTAAGTTTATTTATTTTTGAGAGAAAGCAAGTGTGAGTAGGAAAGGGGCAGGGGGAGAGAGACAGAGAGACAGAGACAGAGAGAGAGAGAGAGAATATCCCAAGCAGGTTCTGCCCTGTCAGCCCAACTCAGGGCTCAAACTCACCAAACATGAGATCATGACGTGAGCTGAAATCAAGTGTCAGACGCTTAACCAACTGAGCTGCCCAGGCGCCCCAAAAAACATGAATCTTTTTTGTTTTTCAACTTATTTTTGAGAGACAGAGAGAAACCGAGCATGAGCCAGGGATGGGCAGAGAGAGACGGAGACAGAAAATTCGGAGCAGGCTCCAGGCTTCAAGCTGTCAGCATAGAGCCCGGTGCAGTGTTTGAACCCACAGACTGCGAGATCATGACTTGCGCCTGAAGTCAGATGCCCACCAACCGAGCCAGCCAGGCGCCCCAAAACATGATCCTGATGATCCTTTCTCACAGAGCTTTCCTCAAGGGTCCCAGATAGGGAAGGACCCTGCCTTAATTTATGTCTCTGGAGAAGCTCCAAGTCAAATTCAAACAGAGAGGTGGGTCTGGCCTTCGAGACCTCACCCAGCAGCTGAGGAAACGGTGATTATCACTGCGGTTGAGGACCGCCATTTATCAGGGGTGTCAGCTAAGGGCACCCTCCTGCATGAGCAAAGCAACCCCATGCTATATGGTCCCGTTTTACAGAGGAGAACACTGAGGCTCTGAAATGGGGGTGACATGCCCAGGGGCAGCAAGTGTGGGTGTGGGTCTTGCTCTCTTACTCACACACCTGTGAGGTGAAGCAGGTGGCGCGGAGATGATTTTGCCTGTTCACTGATGAGGAAAAGACAGTTCCAGGACCACAGCGACCTCGAAGGCTGCCGGCCAGCGTGTAGCTAAAGTGGCCCCATTTAAAACCTGATGTGTCTCTGACCCCGCACTGACTCCGCAGTGCTCACTGGAAGATGTCACTGAAGACAGCCAAGTCCCAGCTGGCTGAAGCCACAGGACAGGGGTCTCTCCAGACAAGGAGGGGACAGCAATGCTGAGCGTGAGGCCACAACCTCTCACGCCCCTCCAGAGTCCCGCCTGTCACAGTCTCTGCATCACCAGGTAACAGCCCTCTGAGGTTGGGATTCCAGAATGGAGAATCAAGATGCACATGGAAGGAACTGCAGAAGAACAAGTTCAAGGTCACCTACAGGCCAGTACGCAGACCTTGAGGTGGAGACAGAATGTACCTCCATAAAGAGCAAAAGGGAAGCCTCTCTCTTTTGTTCGTCTGTCACAAAACGTGTACCGCGGATCCAAGCATATGCCAGACAGCCTGCCAGGTGCCAGGGGAGACCCAAAGGCCGCTCCGAAGGGAGCGGAGCCCAGAGGAAAGAGCGAGCACGCGTTCCAGATGGCCGACGGGTGAGGGTCCTGGATCTGGCGCTTACTAAGGGTCTGAGGCAAGTCCTGCACTCTCTCTAAGTCTTGTAAAATAGGAGTAAAACCTCTACTTCACAGGTGAGTGCGACCACTCCACGGCTTAAAAACGAATCTGTACGTGTTCCCAGCACAGCTGCCCCTGCAGAAAGGTCCCTGCTATTGCCTGTCACGATAACATAGCACCTAGGCTCACCTCCGGCCCTCCAGATGGGGGGGGAGGGGGGAGGAGGATCCCATACAGCTAAGGATGGTAAGAGAGGTGCTTGGAGGCCTTAGGGAGCTGAGAAAGAGAAAGAAACAGCTGTCAGAGAAAGCAGAATCACTTTAAAAGTGTCCCAGAGTGCAGAGACCCACAGTGGCCCTTTATCCGAAGGCCATTTCCAAGTACCGCTGTGTATTAAGCTCACCCTAGCTTCCCTGCTCACACACACCGCTCCTCTCCACGCCAAAAGTCTCAGCAAGGATCTGGAAAATGCACATCCCAACGAGCCTCCCCAGTAAGAAAACTCAGGCCCGCTCACCACACCTGCACGCCCCACCCAGGGAGAAAACCACCTCTCCTGGCTTCCTCCACGTTTCGAGGGACCCCCAAGCCTGGGAAAACACCCCGGCTCCTAGCCCTGGCCACCCTCCTCGGACAGTCCATCATCTGGCAGTGGCAAGCAAAACAATGCTTCCTTTCCATGTCCACAGAATGAAATTTTCCAAGAACAGGAGAGACTCAAAGTCAGAGTTTAAGCTTCTTTTCACAAGGAATTAATATTTTCACAAGATAATCCTCCTCGGGGAGGGGATGGATTACAGAGATCCCAGGTGGCAAAATGTGGCTCTCTGGGGATTGTGGGACGGATGTCACAGGGCAAGGAAGCCAAAATGCAGACCCACACCCACTCACTTCTCCAAATCCACCGATCCAGTTTTTCATTTCACAAATATCTAGCCGGTGCCTCCCAGGGGCCCTGGGACCCCCTTCCAAGCGGAGGGGGATGCAGAAATTAGAGGCCAGGTGACTGACAATGAGACTTGCCATAACAGCGCCCCCTCCAGGCCAGCAAGCCCAGGCTCACTTTCTCTGGGCCCTACTCAAAGCACTCATTTTACAGACAGACATCTAAGACCGGAGAGGGTGAGGGATTTGCCCAAGGTCACACAGCTAGTGAGGCGGCAGGACCGGGAATTTAGCATAGGTGCAAAGTCCACGTGACACTCCCCAGCGGTGCCTCCTTCCCGCTGAATCCCCTCCCCCACACCGGCTCCATTTCTAGCAGCTGGGTGGGAATCAAAAACGACCCCCCCCCACACTGGGTTCCAGCCGGGGAAGTGGGGGCGAAGTCCCCGGTTCCTTCTTCCTCCCACCCCCAACACAGGGACGCACTGGTTCGAGACCCACTGCGTGTGAACACAGACCCAGGAAAGCCCTGCAGGCTGCAAGGGCACCCACCCGTTAACACTGAACTTCCATTTAAAAAAAAAAAAAAAAAGATGAAAAGATAAAGGGCAAAGAGGAAGTGCTCTTTAAACATAGGCGGGTGGTTACCCCAGGAGGAAGTCTTGAGGCCAATGGAGATTTTGTGCACCCCCTCCAGTTCCTCTATTCTAAGCGACTGGCCTTCCAGCCCCCAAGCAAGTTGGCTGGGGGGGCTGTCCAGCGCCGGGGCCGGACCCTGCGCCCTCACCTGGCGCGCATGAGGAGTCCTGGGGGGCAGCCACCCCCGCGCCCCCTCCCTCCCGGCGCGGGGCCACGCCGCGCGCTCCCCGCGGCTGGGTGGACCCCGGCCGCGGGGCCCCGCGGCGTGCGCTCCCCTCCGCCCCGCGCCCTCCCGCCCCCGGCGCGTCCTCCGGGACCCCCCGCGCCGCCCCCACCCCTGCGGCGCCCCCTCTCCCCCCGCCGCGGCGCCCAGCCCGCACCCCCGTCCCCGCACCCACCGCGCGCGCCCCGCACCCGCGCCGGGCGCAGGCGGCTCCGGGGGCGCGCGGGCGAGCGGGGCGGCCCGGGCGGCGGCGCGGCGGGGCCCCGGGCACGTACCTGGCGGCCGGACGAGCGGCGAGGGGAGCGCGGCCGCGGGCGCTGGAGCGCAGGAGCCTCGGGTGCCGCCGCCGCCGCCGTTTCCGGGTTGGCGGGTCTCACGTCACCGCCACAGGTTCGCGAGCGGCCCCCGCCGCGGCGGCAGCAGCAGCAGCAGCAGCGGCGGCCCCGGCGAGTGCCAGGCGAGAAATAACTATAAAAGGAAGAGACGCCTCGAGGAGGAAGAGGAAACGCTGTTTACCTTCGAGAAGCCGAGCCGCCGGCGCTCGCACAAAAGGAGGACGCTCGCCGACGCCGCCTCCCCCCGCGCCCCGTCCCCGCCGCATCGCGGGGCCCGGCGTCAGCGCGCGCGGCGCCCCGGGACCGCCCCGCGCCGGCCCCCACCCCAAAACCCGCGGTTGCGGCGGGGGCCGGGGGGCCGCGGCGGGGTGACCTTGGGCAAGTCACCGCGGGCGGATGAGCCGCTGCGCGGGGCGCGCCGGCGGGGGTGGGGGGCTCGGCGCCCCGCTGACCCTGGCGTGGAAACCCCAGCCCCGGGAGGCTCCCGGCTGGCCCAAGGTCACAGCCTGTCGGGCAGGGCGCGGGCTCCAGCGCGAGCCTCCTGACCTTGAGGTCAGCCGGGTTCTGGCCCCCTGGATCCGCTCTCCCCTCCTCTGGGCTTGGGACTGGTGCCCATCCCGCCCGGCCCACCTCGCGTTGGGGTCGGGGACAGCTGTGCATTCAAGACATACGGCCTTCAACAGATATGTACTGAGGGCCTACTAAGTGTCAGGGCTGTTCTAGGCCCTGGGGACACAGTTGGGAACCCAAACAAAATTCTGGCCTGGGAGGCAGGGGGACGGACAACATGCAAATATCTGATGTGTCTGGAGGTGCCGAGTGCCATGAGGAAAAATAAGCAGGATCGGGGGAGGGCGTGGGGTGTCTGTGCCGCCGTGAGTGATTGGCTCCCCAAGGACTTTTAATATAGGAATTTCCAGACAGAAAGCTCCTCTCCCTAATTCCAGCGTTATGTTATGGGCACCCCATCTTTCCTGTCCTCTGCAATGGCAATGAACGCATTTTTCTCCGTGTAACCACACAGCGTGCCTAGGGAACCGATATTTTTCCCTCTGCTGTGCTCCCCCAGCCCTCAAGCCCGTCCTATCTTTGTCTTGAAATTCTGCCACATTTCTCAAGAATACAGACAATGTTCTTTAAAGTATCTTTGCACTGACCTCCAGCCAGGCATCAACAGTTACACCGAAAGCCTTCACTGTCTTCCCACCCTCCCCACCTCCAGCCATCCTGGATGTGCCCTAATGCTATCAGGTGTTGACTTACCTGAGTATAAGCTATTGGTTTCTCTTACAAAGATGTCTAAACCCTTTCCCTTACCCAGGCCCAGTGCTGGGAGCTGAGGGGCTGCGGGGCTGGGGTAAGAAGATCTGATTCCAACAGGACTTGCAAGGGGCTCTGGCCCTGTGTCTGCAGGAAAGCAGCCCAGATGACAGAGTGTGGAGGAGACGAGGGGGAAGGGTGTTAGTTCTACCTGGAAGAGAGGGAGCCACGGAGAGGGCAGAAGGAGATCGTAAAACCCTTCCTAGAAGTTCTGAGGGGCATTTAGGCCAAGTGAAAAAGCAGCACCTGAAAGCTTGCCCGAGCGTCATCGCCCTTCAGCTCTAAAGAAGGGACCCAAGGCCCCCCTTGCCGTGGTGGAGCAGAGGTGACTCCGCCGGGTCCTGAACTAGCAACCCGAGAAACGAGGAGGTTGGAATCGGAGCTGAGCTGAGTCAGTTTCTTTCCTGGCGACTTACAAAGAGGGCATTAATAATTCTGAACATTTTTGAAGTTCTAGCCAGTTGCCAAACGCCGTGCCCATCTAATTTAATTCTCAGAACAGCCCCACGAGGCAGGTTCATCATGCTCTGTGTTATGCAAGAAGCTGGAGCAGGGAGAGAGATGGAATTTGCCCAAGGTCAGACTAATTAGATAGCGCTGGAGCTGGATAGGGACCCAGTGTCTGGCTCCCAAGCCCAGCTCTTCACCCTGAGCCCCAGGTTGCTCATTTATGAAATGGGATTGACAGTGACAGTTTCACGAGGTTGTGGTGAGGACTCAGTGAAACAGCACACACATAGGACCTAGCACATTAGTAAGACCCAGGAGAGCACCATCAGCATGGTTGTAATTATCATCGAAATAATGGTGAAAGGCATCGCGGTAAGGAACTTTCTGGCATGCTTGGGAATTTCAAACACTTGGGAGTGAATGTGACATAGAGTGGAGGGTAGGGGGTCGGAAGCAGGGATGAATAAACGTAGGTGTGTGCGGAGGCTGGATCACGCTTCACCTGCACTCCACTGAATTCAGCGATGTGTGAGATGAGTCCACCTGGCGTGTCTCCACTCACTGGAGACTGCGAGGCGAAGACGATTCTGGCCTTGGATCCCGCTCCTCAGTCAGGTCCTGAGAGATGTGACAAATTCAAGCAAATGGAAACCTGGGGACAAAAATGTAAACAAAATTCACCGCTGCAGTGACGTGCTCTGTTTCCCCGGGGTATCAACCCAGACGGTGACAAATAGAAGCCCAGTGTCTCAGTCTGTTCAGGCTGCTGTAACAAAATACCAGAGACTGGATGGCTTGAGCAACAAACATGTATTTCTCATGTTTCTGGAGGCTGGCAAGTCCAAGATCAAGGCCCCCCGGCAGATTTGGTGGCTGGTGAGGGAGAGCCCACCCTCTGGGTCCTCTTCTTCAGTGTGTCCTCACGTGACGGAAGGGAAGGAGCTCTCTGGGGTCTGGTTCACAAGGGCACTAATCCCACTGATGGAGGATCCACCCTCACGACCTTATCAGTCCCAGCGGCCCCACTTCCCAGCACCATCACACTGGGGATCAAGTTTCAACCTATGAATTGGGAGGAAACACAGCAGTCGGCCCATAATTTTTGGTGTCCTTAAAAGAGCACTGATTTTGGAGTCAGGAAGGCCTGCTTGCAACTTCCAGCTGTGCGGTGTTGGGGAAGTCAATTAGCTTGCGACTCTTTGAATTTCCTCATCTGTAAAATGGGAATAATAACATTATCTTCTGTTTGAGAAATGTGCATGAGATCATGAATTTGAAATGTGTTCTCGGCTGCGAAACAGCAGGTGCATTTTGCTTACAGTCTCAGAGTCCCGGTCTCCCATCCCACGTGCTGTCCTCACAGCTTTCGAGCAAAGTGGCTGCCTCCTTCCATCATATATGCAGAAGCTCGTCGAAAGTGTGCATTTCCCGGGCCCCTTGGTGGCTCAGCCGACTGAGCGTCCGCCTCTTGATTTCGTCTCAGGTCGTGATCTGACAGTCTGTGAGTAGCATCCAGCTCTGCACTAACAGTGCAGAGTCTGCTTGGGATTCTCTCTCTCTCTCTCTCTCACCCTCTGCCCCTCCCTCATGCACACTCTCTCTCAAAATAAATAAATAAAAATTTAAAAAGCATCATTGGGGCGCCTGGGTGGCTCACCCGGTAAACCATCAGATGGCAGCTCAGGTCATGGTCTCGCAGTCCATGAGTTCAAGCCCAGCGTCAGGCTCTCTGCTGACAGCTCAGAGCCTGGAGCCTGCTTTGGATTCTGTGTCTCCCTCTCTCTCTACCCCTCCTCTGCTCACTCTCTGTCTCTCTGTCTCTGTCTCTCTCTCAAAAAATAAATAATTTTTTAAAAATGTTTAAAGCATCATTTTTTAAGTATGCATTTCCCCACTGAGCATCTGCTTTTTCACAAGAGTGAATGTTATTACGTGGAAGGTAACAGAAGGTGGAAGTCGGGAGAGACACGGGAACTCTGCTCTTGTCCTGCTGGCCAGGTTTTGTAACTGAGTAGGTTTCACATCCCCCGAGGGCACAGGTTCCTACCCATTCAGAGCTAACAAGCTTCGGGGAGGAGTCTCCCAGCCCGAAGCCACTAGGGGCTGCTGCCTTGGCCTTGCAGGGCCACGTGGAAGGGGACTTGCAGGTGCTGGGGCGGCCCCTTCAGATCGAGGGATTCCACCCCAGGAGGTGGACCGAGAGCTGGCTCCCAGGCTGGAACGGAGATCCTAACCTGGACACGCAGAGTCCAGGCTTCAAAAGCTGGTGAATGACGGTTTCCGGGCACTGGGATGACAGGCAGTAACTGCTTAGCGGACACCAAGTTTCCTTTGGAGGGGGATGAAAATTCTGGAAGTGGGTCAAGGTGGCGGTTGCACAAGAATGTTAGTAGATGCCACTAAACCGTTCACTTTAAAATGGTTAGCTATAGGTTATGAGATTTTCACCTGAATTAAAAAAAAAATAAGGAAGAAAGGAAGGAGGGTTGGGAGGAAGGAAGGAGGGAAGGACAGACGAGGGGAACTCGGCGCCGTTGGGGGGAGCTGGTGACCAAGACCTTGAGCGTGTTTTCTCCATCTCACAACATCCAGGATCGGGCTGCACCAATGACCCGGATGTCAAAATCATAGCAAGTGGGTACCAGAACGCCCTCTGAACAGCCAGTTTACAGAAGTGATTCTTTAACAGTTGAAGCTAAAGGGAATTAGCATTGGATAGTGCAGCTTGGGCATTATTATTTTTATTATTATTGTAACTTAGGTTCTGTCTCTTACAAAAGAGCGTGGCGTGGTAGAAAAGCTCAGGGTGGAATCCTGAATTCAAGCCCTCACTCTGAGCAGCTGCAGGGCCCCGGACAGTCTTCAGCCTCTCTGTGCCTTGTGTTTCCTGGTTATATAACACGGGGTGACAGTGACATGCCCACTGTAGCACTGCTGTGGGACTGAGTGGGACGTGTAGGTAGAATTTCACCTGGAAGGTGCAGAAACGGGTTGTTGTTGTCACTATCAGGCGCACAAAGTCTTCCAAAATATGGGGCCATGGGGGGAAACGAACCAAAGAAGTTCCTGGGGGAGCTCTAGAAGTCATCACTGATGTCACACCTAGACTCTGGTGACTTGCAACGACACAACGAATTTCGCACCTGCCGGCAGCAGGGGGGGGACTGAAGCCAGGCAGCGTCAGCCGCTCCCTCTCTGCCCCTCCAGGTCTCTACCCCCAACACACAGGAGGCGAGAGAAGAGAATGCATGGCATGTCACCTGTCACTGTATGTTAGAAAGTGACAGTTACCACTGAGAGCAATAGAGCGGAGTCAAAATATAGCAAATTCCCTGGGATTGTTTAGTGGAGAACAGACAGCCTTTCCCACTCTCCAAGAACCCAAGTCCTCACAAAACTCTGGGAAATGTGATTTGTCATGGAGACATCCCTGAGAAGCACTTAGTCCCAAGTGCATTGCCATGCAAATGGGTCAACGCTCGTGGTCCAGAAAAATTCTGTGACGTGGAGGGGTGATCTTGTATCCGCAAATCGGTCAGCAAGGCATCAAATGCCCCCCCTCTGATCATACTGAAATAAAACCCTTCGCTCAATTTAATAGGAGTGACTTCTCTAAGCATAAAACGTCTCTCCACCCCGGACCACAAGCACAGATGTGCAGACGCACGCGCGTGCACACACACGCACGCCCACGGGCAGACACACGCAGAGAGGGGAGGGTGTTTATATGAGTTATTCTTTCTAATTACGAAAGTAGTGATGCTAATTATAGAAACACCACAAGAGAAAAGTATAAGAAAGGAAGCAAAGCTCATCCATGATGCCCCTTCCGGGGTCAACCCCGGAAATGCCCTTCCTTCACATCTTCATGTCTTAGGTCTCTTTTTAAAATGCATTTTATTTGAGTCTAGGTGCAATCACACTATACCCACACTGCTGAATCTTGCTTCTTCATTCACTTATATGCAAAAGATGTCAGTCTCACAGAGGTTTAAACAACAGACGGGCCAGACACTGACAGCCTGAAACCCACACAGGAGAGAAGGGAAAGAGACAGAAACTATTGTTCCTCCTTCGATGTCACTTGCTCCAGGCCAGATACGATGTCTTCCTCAGCATTGCCGGCCCAGCCCTTAGCACAGAACCTGAAACACAGTAAGTGCTGAATAAGAAATGGGTGGACAAGTGAGGAAAAGACAGAGACTGATGTCACACTGACCTTGCCTGACACGGTTCACCGCCAACCAGAGCTTCTCTGCAGACCCTCCCTCTCTTGCAGAGAAAGCCACCCCGCCAGGCGATCGGGAGCCATGGAGCCTGGGTGATGGGGAGAGTGCGGCCCCGACCTCAGGCGGTCCCCTTCCCATCTTTACAAAACCCTGTGCGCAGCAAACAGCGGGTGTCTGGCCCCAGCTTGCAGGTGCACCCACTCAGAGCCGCGTTCTCCCCAGATGGTCTCTGGAGCAGTAGCACCTGGGAACTGATTAGGACAGTCTCAGTCCTGCCCCAGACTGACTCAGACTCAGAGGCGGGGCCCAGCAGCCTGGGTTTAACTAGCCCTCCCGTGACTCTGCAGGAGCTGCGTGAGCTAGCTTGAGAGCCATTGACTTAGAGGAGCTGTTCTCCGCTCCGGTGCCTGTTGGACGCACCTGGGAACTGTTTGTCCTCCAAGACCTGAGCCTCATCCCCAGGTTCCGAGTTAATTGATTTTGGGTGGGGCTCAGACCTCAGAACACTCTCAAAAGTCTTCAAGGGCTTTAAGGGCGCAGCCCGAGCAGCTGCTTAGAGCGCAGAGGCTGCACGTGGCCATTTCTCTGGGATCCTTACGCCTCCGACCCAGTGTGCCTCTTCACTACTAAGTACAGTACTGGAATCAGTCACACTGACTTTTTTATTATGAAATATTTTATGCGTACAAAGCAATGTAGAGCACTGTGCCCATGTGCCCACCACCAGCTCCGTCGTATCTTCTTATCTGGCTGTTATTTATGAGCTGAATTTTGTTCCCGCCTCCAAATTCCTATGCTGAAGTTTTAACCCCTAGTCCCGAGAATGTGATTGTTTTTGAGACACGGTCACTTTTAAATTTACTTTTTAATGTTTTATTTATTTTTGAGACAGAGAGAGACAGAGCATGAGTGGGGAGGAGCAGAGAGAGAGGGACACACAATACCCGAAGCAGGCTCCAGGCTCTGAACTGTCAGCACAGAGCCTGATGCAGGGCTCGAACCCACGAACCATGAGATCATGACCTCAGCCGAAGTCGGAGGCTTAGCCGACTGAGCCGCCCAGGCGCCCCTCAAGCATCTCTTTAAAGACCGTGTCTCCATGGGGCCCCGCGTCGGGCTCTGTGCTGACAGCTCAGAGCCTGGAGCCTGCTTTGGATTCTGTGTCTCCCTCTCTTTCCGCCCCTCTCCCCCTCACGCTCTGTCTCTCTCTCTCTCAAAAATAAATCAATACTAAAAAATATGTAATAAATATTTAAAAAAAGAAAGAGATGCTTGAGTTAAAATGAGGTCACAGGGATGGGCTGTAATCTACTATGAATGGCGTCCTTACAAGAGGAAATCAGGACACAGACACACTCAGAGGACTGGGGGAAGACATCTTCATCCACGAGGCAGGGAGGGAGGCTGTGGGGAAGAACAGCCTCTGGAACTGCGAGAAAAGAAAGTTCGGTTGTTCAAGCCAGCTCGTCTTCCGTGCGTTGTCACCACAGCCCTCCTAGACAAACCACATTTGTTCAGGTTCTTTGTTTTAAAAGCCCCAAACCTAAGAGAGTTGGAGCTCTCTGAGGACGCTTCTGTTCCTCTTCTGTCCCTCCTTCTCCAGAAGTGCCGCTGTCCGAACTTTACTCTCTCTTTGCCACAGAGAGCCAGCAAGGTGTGTGACTTTGACCAATTAAGTACCCTTTCTGGGTCCGAGGAAACTGGGAACATCAAGTATTGCATCAATGTGGTGTTTTTAGGGTGAAATGAACTGGTTTTATTCTTTATGGTTTTTAATTTTTTTTTAATGTTATTTATTTTATTTTTGAGAGAGAGAGAGAGAGAGAACAGGTGAGGGCAGAAAGACAGAGACATCTCGAAGACAGACTCCATGCTGTCAACACAGAGCCCAATGAGGGACTCTGTGTCATGACTGTGAGGTCAGGACCTGAGCCAGAATCAAGAGTCAGACGCTCAACCAAAAGAGTCACCCAGGTGCCCCAATATTTTTATTTTTTAATTATTTTATTTTGAGAGAGAGTGCAAGAGAGCATGCGTGCATGCAAACAGGGGAGGGGGAGAGAGAAAGAGAGAGAGAGTGAGTATTCCAAGCAGGCTCCGAGCTGCCAGTGCAGAGCCTGACATGGGGCTCAATCTCACAACCATGAGATCATGACCTGAACCAAAATTGAGTCAGACACTTAACAGATAAAACTACCCAGGCACCCCAATAATGTTTTTTATTTGTTTATTTTGAGAGAGAGAAAGAGAGACTCCCAAGCAGGCTCTGTGCTGTCAACCCAGAGCACACTCTGGGCTCCGTCTCATGGCCCCATGGGATTGTGACCTGAGCTGAGATCAAGAGTCAGATGCTGAACCGACGCAGCCCCCCCAGGCGCCCCGTGTGGGCTGTTTGTAAAACGCCTGGAATAGCCTCTGGCACGTGAAGGAGGCAGACACGTGCTTGCTACATACATCTCTTCTTTTACCACAGTTACTTACGTGTGCGCCTATAAAGTAGATGCGAAATATTGTTTTTCATGGTTTTAAACTTTATGTACGGGCACCTGGGTGGTTCAATTGGTTAAGCGACTGACTTCAGCTCTGGTCATGATCTCACGGTTCGTGGGTTCGAGCCCTGCGTCAGGCTCTGTGCTGACAGCTCAGAGCCTGGAGCTGCTTCGGATTCTGTGTCTCCCTCTCTCTGTGTCCCTCCCCCACTCATGCTCTGTCTCTCTCTGTCTCAATAATAAATAAACATTAAAAACATTTTTTTTAATTTAAACTTTATGTAGATGGTAACCTTGCACATACCCTTCTGTAACGTGGGAGTTTTGCTTTAGTCCGAATGCCATTTCCCCAGATGTCTCCCTGCGGCTCCTATGACAACCACTCCCCCCACTTCGCCGCTCTGGCCTCTCCACTTTCCCTGGGACTGTGAAAGTCTCCTCCCCTCCCCCCCGCTCCCGCCCCCAGACTTCCCTCCCTTGCCCTGGTCTCTTTAGACCCAAGTCTAGAACATTCCCTGCCTCCCCACAGATGCCCCCCTGCGGGCACCACAACAAGCCGTCCCGGCCCCTGGCTCTCCCTGAAGCCCTCCGCGGCTGCCTCGGGATGGCTTTCAGGTCCGCCTGCTTGCGCGCAGGCTCTATTTCCATTTTCCCTGGGACTGTATTTCAGAAGCTCAGCGCTTCCTACATTTCAAAGGATTTCCATAGCCACGGTCTCCTGTGATGTCACTTAACGGTCCTGAGAGGAAGATAAGGCGGCACTACTCTCTTCCCTCTGCACGTGAGGAAACTGAATCATGGAGAAGTTGAGTGACTTGCAGAAGGTCGTAGAGCAAGTGAAAGACAGAGTCAGGACTAAAGCCCAGCAATCTGGCCTCTCAATCCTATGTGCTTTTTCTTTTTTTAAGTTTTTTTAAATGTTTATTTATTTTTGGGAGAGAGAGACAGAGCATGAGTGGGGAAGTGGAGGGGGGGAGAGAGGGAGAGAAAGAGAGAGAGAGAGAATCCAAAGCAGGCTCCAGGCTTTGAGCTGTCAGCACAGAGCCTGATGCAGGGCTCGAACTCACGAGCTGTGAGATCATGACCTGAGCCCAAGTCAGATGCTTAACTGACTAAGCCACCCAGGCCCTCAATCCTATGTTCTGAAAATTTTTTTACTATAAAATTAATTTCATGGAATGCTCATAACAACACTGGAGTTTTATTATGATTCCTATTCTAGAGATGACAAACTAAGTTTTCCTTAAAGCATGATCCCAGAGAGGGCCCTGGGTGGCTCAGTCAGTTAGGCAACTGAGTCTGAATTTCAGCTCAGGTCATGGTCTCAAGGTTCATGAGTTCAAGTCCCGCATTGGGCTCTGTGCTGACAGTGAGGAACCTGCTTCAGAACTTCTGTCTCCTTCTTTCTCTCCCTTCCCCCACCCTCAAAAATAAATAAATGTTAAAAAAATTAAAAGGTCGCCTGAGTGGCTCAGTTGGCTAAGCGTCTGACTTCAGCTCAGGTCATGATCTCACAGTCCATGAGTTCGAGTCCCGCGTCAGGCTCTGTGCTGACAGCTCAGAGCCTGGAGCCTGCAGCCGATTCTCTGTCTCCCTCTCTCTCTGCCCCTCCCTCGCTCATGCTCTGTCTCTCTCTCTCAAAAAGAAACATTAAAAAGAAAAAGCATGGTCCCAGAGCCATTTGCACCAGAATCGTCTGGAGAACTTGTGGAAAACACAGACTTTTGGGCCTCACGCCACGTCTTCTAGTCTGACAGGGTGGGGCGGCCCCTCAGCACATCGGGGGCGCTCGCTTGGAGAAACGCCGGGCTCCTCAAGCCTTCCCCTCCTCTCACCCGACCTTCGCTGGTGCCAGCAGCTCTGAGCAAGGTCATCCACGCCTCCCAGCTCTGAGGCGGGCACCTCACTGTGACGTCGCGGGGGGAGGGGGGTCTGGCTGATACAGAGGCCTCACGACCCCGTGGTGCTCTAGAGCTTACAGAGGGATTTTACACACTTTCCTTCACCTGCAAACCCCGCTCCCCAGAGGTGGGGCAGGCAGTGTGACGGCCATCTATCAGAAAACAAAATGGAGGCCAGAGCCACAGGGGCATGCCCAAAGCCATTTATTTAGTAGCAGAAGCTGGACTTGAACTTGGCCTCCAGGCCTTGAACCTGTGGCTAACCCCTCTACTGTTACCAGAAGTCACTCTAGAAAATTTGCCCTTGGATACCTAGTAACCAAGTCACTGGGTAACCAAACTGACATGATAGTAGGGATCACCGAGAGAAAGAGGCTTTACAGATAAAAAAAAACAGATTTGGGGGGACTTCTAAGTAAGATGGGGTAACAAGCCCTGGATTTATTCACCAGCCTTAAAGTATCTGGGAAAAACAACAAGAGAAAACACTGTTTCAGACATTGGACAATAGGTCGCAAGGACAGTCATTCTGGAGGGGACAGAGAGGGTCATGCACCCCCCCAGCCTCTGTACCTCCTTGTGGATCCCTCCTATCCTTCAGAGCCCGGCCCCAGGTGTGGGCTGCGAGTGCCCCAGGAAGTAATCCCTGCTCTGCCCCGCACTCCGTCCCCCAGCACCTGTCAGGCCCTCTTCCTTCATCTCGCCCTGGGACTGTCTGGGGGCCAGTGGTCAGGAAACTCTGAGAGCAGGAAGTGCCTCCATCATGTCCCTGCCCAGCACCAAACACCACGGTCCACACAGCACAGAGTTCACAAAAGAACGAATGATTCTTTCCACGCCTTTTATCCTTATGCCTTTAAAATGACTGAGATAAACTCCTATAATCATTATACTTCCCTTGATGTTTTTAGTTTTTACAGTTTAAATGTAGTTATTTAAGTAATCTCTAGACCCAACGTGGGGCTTGAACTCACGCCCCCGAGATCAAGAGTCGCATGTTCCTCCGACTGAGCCAGCCTGGTGCCGTTTCACAGATGAAAAAAGTAAATCTTTGGGTGCACCGCCTGATTGGGTGCTCCGTCTATAAGAGTCGTTACTACCCAATCATGGCGAGAACAGGCACTGTCATCCGAGGAAGCTCATAAAAGTCACAGTCCTGGCACACCAACGGTATTTCAGAGGGACAGAGAGAGCAAAGGCATTCTTTCCAACAACTACCAGTTGGGAAAATGACACCATTTTAACCTGAATCCCCTCTTTTTTCGGTGAAAGAGAATCATAAACCTAAACCAGGTTTTTACTTTTTATTTTTTTGGGTAAAAAAGTTGACTTTAAACCTCGCGTCAAAGGAAAAACAAGAACTCTCTAAAGTCCGCGGAACTACCGAGTGACGCTAGTCAGCACCAGACTCTCCCGGTGGATATTCTAGATGGCACTTACCAGATGCGACTTTACTTGCGAATTCTCTGTTTCCTCCCACTGAAAGTACGTTTCAGAAAAATCAGGATCTTGTTTATCTTATTCCCGGGCACGCGGAACGGGGCCTGGCCCCCAGCAGGTGCCCAGTAAACCTTTCTTGGAAGAACTCGTAAAAGCGAAGACACTCCCCGGCCCCGCGCTGTGGCGTTTGCACACAGAGGCTGGTAGCTGGGCTCTACAGAGAACCCCGTGTACTTTCTGCCCAACCTCTGGGTTAAATGTCACAAAAAGGAGGGGAAATGGTGAGATGAAGATGAGCCGGGTGTGGAGGACAAGGGGAGGCCATCCTGGCCGCAGCTTACCTCCAGGAAGGGAAAACAGCCAGGGCTCCACTTCACAGCGGTGAGAGATGGCCGGTCTGTTGAGGCAGCTGCTCCCTCCAGAAATGTCCTTCCCTCTTCTGGCCTCCAAACCTGGGCAGGTCACAGCCTTCCTTCCAGGGCCAGCCCCAGGGCGACTCTCCCCCACGCTCTGCTCTGCGGTGTGTCCGCGTTGTGCCGAGGCCTCATCAGCTCTCTCTCTTCCGTCTACCTTCTCTCCTCCTTCTTTGTTCCCTTGTCTTTGGGAGGAAGATACGGGATGAGCCCTTCCCCCCACCCGTCCTGTGAGAGAACCGTTACTCTGCGTTCGTCTTTCATCATTGCCCACCCATAGACAATATGTAGACTTTTGTAGATTTTTAAAACTTTGTATAAATGGTTGCAGATTATGTGAATCCTTCTGCACTATTCTTTTTTGCTCAGTGCTGTTCAGGTGGCTACATGTAGCCCTGGTCTGTTCACGGAGTGACTCAGAGTGGTTCATCACCACCACGTGAAAATCCGGGAGTCTCTCCGTCTCTCCAGCCCTGTGCTACCATGCAGGCCCCATGAGCACAGGTCTTATGCTTTTTTTTTTTTTTAAATAATCCTTTATTTATTTTGAGAGAGAGAGAGAGAGAGAGAGAGAGAGCACACAAGTGGTGAAGGGGTAGAGAGAGAGGGAGAGAAAGAGAATCCCAAGCAGGCTCCACACTGTCAGCACAGAGCCCAACATGGGCCTCGAACCCGTGAGCCATTAGATGGTGACCCGAGCTGAAATCAAGAGTCAGATGCTCAACCAGCTGAGCTGCCCAGGTGCCCCAGAATGGATCATTTGTAGGTATTATAATGGATGGCATCCGGAAAACTGGCTAACTCGTTTCAAGAATTTATCCGCATGTTGTAAGTATTCTCCTGTATGATGTGACCACAGTCGTTCGGTCGTTCTTCTGCAATGACACCTGCATTATTCCAGTATTTTGCTCTTTTAAACAGGGCTTCTGCAGGGATGTTCTTTTCCCTGTCTCCTTGTGCTCATGTAGGAAAGAATCTTTTGTACCCAAGAGTGAAATGGCTGGCTCATGGGTAGATAAATGTAGCCTCAAATTTATTAAAACTATTACATGCTTTCCAAAGTGGTTAAAACTTGTCACCACCAGTTACACAGACACACAGACACACACACATATGTTTATATGTAGATATATATATGTGTGTGTATGTATGTGTTTATACATATATATTGTTATGTATATTCTATATGTATAAAGGTACAGACTTATAGTTCTGACCTCATAATAGGGGCACGCAAATCCCTCCAGAATTTTCCATGTATAAACCGCATATGCAATGGAGATCTTTCTCCTGTGACACACGGACACATCTTCCATCTTGTTTTTCACGGCTGTTAGCGGTCCCTTGTCAGGAAGCACCTTAACTTTGCAGATTATGCCCTGTTGGTGGGTGTTAGATTAGGCTCTCAAACTATCATCTATTAAGCATGGTTGCATGTTCTGTAGTTCTTTTCTGTGGCTACATATTTGATTGGGTGGAGGTACCATAATGAACTAGTCACATGTGTTTTTTAAAAATAACAGAGTGGTATAAATCTTGTCTTTTTCTCAGGGAAAATTCCCAAGAGTTGGAATTTTGGTCGGCGTATTAATACTTTCTGTGCCTCTTATGTACTGCCAAGAGGACTACTATAATTTCGGCTGCCATCCTCCTGGAAACTTTTTTATATAAGTATTGTGGGTATTTGTTGTGTTGATTCGACCCTAAGTGTTCACATAGGCATGATCAGTGGTGATTTCCCTCTGTGTCCCAGGGCCCCTGCACATAGTAGGCACCCAGTACATACGTGTTGAGAGAGAAGATGGCTATCAGAAAGAGGCCTGGGTATCTATCATTCTAGGAAGACGAGTCCAGGCACTAGGAGAGCTTGCCGCAAACTGGAAGGAGGTTAAAGACCCGGAGGCCCGCTGAGCAAGGGTGAGATTCCTGAGGGGCACCCTCCCTGCCCACCCCCTGCTGGGCCAACCCTTGCCCCCGGAGAGTGTGTGTCGGGGAGAACCTGCCAAGGGCAGAGCCAGGTGCCAGCCCTGCCTGCTTGCTGCGTGCGGGAGAGCTGCCGGGTGTGGGCACAGATGACAAGCACGTGATCAAGCTCCTAGACACCTCCCAACCCAGACTGTCTATTCTCCAGCTGTGTGACTTTGGGAAAGTCCTGTAAGCCCTTGGTGATAGAATAAAGCACCGCCCCCGCCCCCTCACCGTCCCCGAAAACACACCCATGTGCTTATTCTTGGGACCTGTGAGCCGGGTACCTCACCTGGCAAAAGGGCCTTGGTGGCTGCGATGAAGGATTCTGAGATCGGGAGATTATTCTCGATGATCCGCGTGGGCCCACTGTCATCACGATACTTCTACAGGGCTGCCGAGAGGGTCCATGCAAGAAAAGGATGTGACAATGTAACCAGAGGTTGGAGCCACATGCTTTGGAGATGAAAGGGGGGCCATCAGCCAGAGAAACGCAAGCAGCCTCTTCAAACTGAGAAAAAAACCAAGGAGTTGGATTCTCCCCCCAAAGTCTCCAGAAGGAACACAGCTGGGCCAGCTCCTTGATTTTAGACTTCTTTTTCTTTTTTTAATGTTTACGTATTTTTGAGAGAGAGAGAAACAGAGCTCGAGCAGGGTAGGAGCAGAGAGAGAGAATCTGAAGGAGGCTCCAGACTCCAAGCTGTCAGCACAGAGCCTGACGCGGGGCTCGAACTCACGAACCGTGAGATCATGACCTGAGCTGAAGTCATACAACCAACGGAGCCCCCCAGGTGCCCCTTGAGGTTAGACTTCTGACATCCAGAAGGGGGAGGGAGAGTAAGTTTGCGTTCTTGTCAGCTCCCGTGGTCATCTGGGATGGCAGCAACAGGCAACGACCCCGGGGAAAGCCCCGATGGCCCCATCCATAAAGTGGAAATAACAACAGAATTTTATATACTTTCTTTGAGGCTAAAACGCATTAGGATATTTGAAGTGTTTAGAAGGAGGCGTGACATGCTAAGTGTTTAATCAACACTTGGGCAGGTTGCTTGACCTCCCTGGGCCAGAGATGCCCAGCATGAGGGCGGGCTCCTCCTGAGGGCACACGTTCTCGGGGAGCCCCGCCCACTCTCACCTCCCTGGACCAGTGGGCTCCCACTGCCGCCCTCTCCTTGGCAGGTGCCTGAAGCCCTTGAGGGCAGACGGGCCCTGGAAGAGGTCAGGACAGATACCTCTCCGCAGCCTGGGGGAGCTCAGTGTCCTGCAGCTGTGACCGCGTCCGCAGGGCACAGGAGGCGCTGACTGGGGCTCACGGGAGTTGAGACAGAGTTTCCTAGTCCCTGCAGTGATTCATTACAGCAGAGCAGGCTGGAAGGCAGCAGACTGTGCACCTTCCAGAAGGTCACGGCAAGGGGAGAAATCATCTCATCTAACAGAACAGTGACTCAGCAAGCTCGGAGCCTCATACAAGCACATGCACATCCGCACGTACATACACATGCACACGCTCACACACACACACACACACACGCACGCACGCACACATGCATGCATATGCACACCCACCGCACATCTACA